>CAJVPY010006249.1:0-10685 GCA_910591965.1 Dentiscutata erythropus | reverse complement strand
TACTAATTTCATCAACATATAATAGAAATTTGAAAGATTTATACTTTATAATACCAAAAAAAAAAGAATTCAAGTCGAAAGGTAATATTTGAATATCTATTTAATTATATGGGCTAACATAGTTAAAATCTATTTTGTTTTTTAATTACAGTGTTTGGTGCTAGGTTAGATATATCTAATATATTATTATCAATTGTGACATTAATTCTTGCATTTATTGTTCTTTCTACTTGAATAGCTTGTCTAAGTGTTAATTGCAAGCTTCAGATTTCTTGATTTCCCTTATCTTTCCATTCTGCGGCGATTGATGCAAGCTCCTCTTGTAATTTAGTAAATTCAAAATTTTCATCACCTAGAGGGCCAATAGAGTTGGAAGAATTAAGAGATTCTTCAATGCTAGGATTCATGAATTGTTGCGTAAGATAATCGTTATCATAGCTACTTTCTTCAGCATTATCGGCATTAATACGAAGTCGGTTAAGTATGACAAAAATATGCTTATATGGTAACTGTCGTACTTTAAAATCATGACAATTACAAATATATGAGGTTGTATCTAAATTATTATTATTATTATTATTTACAGAATCTTTTTTTTGTACAGAATACTCTATATCATCATTCGTCATAGAGTGTATAACCCAAACATCAGATCCAACACTATAAATGTTGTTTTGGTTAATGCTTGTTGTTCCTGTAATTTCACGAATTCGCTGCTAATGCCTCAGTGGATTCATTCTTCCAATCTTTAATTCATCTAAAAAAACTGAAAATTCTAGGTCCCAAAGTACAACTTTTACAAGAAGATATACTTCACTATCAAGCCGTCTCTCTGGGCGTCCTCTCATATAAAAATATTTTAGCTTTCGATGAAATGCTTCGATTAAGTTATTTGTATCGATCATATCTCTGGAAATTCCTCTTAAGCATATCATCCACTTATCATATTTCAGTTTCCACTAACGCTCGAAGTAATCAGCAAAGGTGTTTATACTTTCAATGCCGAATTTTTGCCACCTATTAATTGCATTGGTAACTTGTTTTTTTGCTTCTGCATCATCCCATCCCTTAGTTTTCATTAATTGCCAGAGGTCATTCCAAATAGTTGCCTATTTATCAACATTACTTGAATAATAATTTAATTTTCTACGCCAGGACCTTAATACGTAAAAATAGCATAGTAGTACTGTACTGTCGGGAAAGCATTCTTCAACTGCTTTTATTTCTTCTCCAGTATCATCAACTATGAAAATATTAGGACTCCATTCTTTATGTTCAAGCTTTAAGAACTCAAACCATTTTTTAAAGTTATTGTTTTTTTAAATTTACTAATCAGAAATGCGATAGGATAGCCACCTCTGGCCGTTGAATGTCATATGATAAATATAAAAAGATAATAGCCATATTTATTCATTCTATGTGTGCCGTCTAAGCATACTACTCTGGTATGATGCATTAATTATTTTTGCTTTTTTGTTTGGAAAGTAAATAGGAATCCGGTATCAGTTACCGAAGTTTGCTCCTGATTACCAGGCTCAAATAAACAATACCCACCCATGCTAATTATTTTAACCCTCCATTTATCTAAGAACTTTATTTCGTCCTTATTAAAATAAGTACATATTTTCATTATATCATACACGATTGAGTAAATATCTTTTTTGGTTACTAACCCATCTTTTAATTGTTGAATATTTTGTAAAGAACCACTGCCTCACTTTTGCTCTAGCGACTGAATTTGATCCTTAAGTTCAACTGCCCGGGAACGCAGAAGCTGTTGAATGCTAAAAGCATCAAGCCCCTCAAGAGCACATTGCCGAATGAATTGCTGGATATTTTCTGAGAGAGAGGGAGAGTGTATAAATCTGACAATTGACCAGGATAGTGATTTATATGTTTATAATAGTGACAAAGAGTCACCATCGTTGAACCAACAGGAAGTTTAACATGAATATAACTTTTACATCCACATTTTTTGCACCAATCATGGCTTCTTTGTAGTATCCTTCCTGGCAGTGCTTTCGTAAGTTCTATACCGATGACAATACCACCTTTCTGACCATTGATTTTTTTTTCTTGAGCCACCATCAGGCACTTGATGATCGTGTTTATAATAACTAAACCCACTTTTTCAAGATTTTTAATCCATTCTACATATTCTTCAACTGGTAGATAATATATTTTAGATTTTTTCTCTAATGAATTTTCTTGTGTTGTATTATCATCCTCCGTTGTCTCCCACGTCTGACCAGTACTATCCGTTGCGTCAAGAATGTGATCAAGCACATTATCAAGCTCATTATCACTACTATCACTAATGATCATATCTTCTTCCTCAATATCAAAAATTGTATTGATATCTAAGGGCAAAGTCATCTTAACTTTTAAATATTCAAGTTAATTTTGTGGAATAGAATGGAAATAGAGGTTTAGAAAAGTTATCAATGAGTAAATGAGATTATAGATACAACGTTTAACTATAAACCAAGCAGATGATCATGATCCTGATTAGGAATGAAAAACTTATAAAGATATTATAAATAAAGAGAAGTAGCGTTTTTATTTCTTTATTATGATTACTTGTTTAAAGAAGATTTTAACAATTTTATTATTAAATAGTAATAAAAAATCTAGATCATTTATTTTACCAACTTGGGTAAAAACCCTTCCTTAAATATATTATTTCACTGTGATCTATTCTACTCTATTATTTAAATAAAGCCATTATGGTCTATTTTGTATATAGATGAGATAGCGCTCATTAGTCTCTTTTTTCTACTATGTCAACTATACCTTTCCCACTATATTCTTACTATTTGCATAATCTGCCAAATCTGCAAGATTTGCGCATTTCGCTAAGTCACGGGATTTAATCTAAAAATGCATACAAGCGCATATAAGAATTAATAGAACTGCTTCCAAACCAAGTTAGCGATAATTTTATATGCATTTGCTGAGTGATTGAATATATAATATAGAAAACAATTTTTGGGTCATTTCACTTATTCATAGTATAATTTAGTTGTACAATAACTCAAATATTGATTTTTTTATTTTTAATACAGATTTTATAAGCACTATGTAAATTTCATAAATACATAAAGTAAATTCAGTATAATTCTAAAGATAATTAGTATCTTGTTTTGATTCTTTGTATACTTTCTGATAAAGTCGCGAAAATAATTAGCTAATCTATTTAAAAAAAAGCAGAATATATAAATTTTAGTGCAATCACGTGTTAAGGAAAAAATAAAACTTTAAAACAAAATATGTTGGCAACCACCTAACCAAATTCGACTAAATTTTTTTTATTTGAATTCTATGGATTCATAGAATTCAAATAAAAAAAATTTTACCGAGTTTGATCAGGAGGTTGTGAAGATATCTTCTTTCAAAGTTAAAGAAAAATCAAACCGTCTATTAAAATCGAAGCTGTGCCAATTTTTTCTAAAGTTTGAGCGAAATTATCTTCACAACCACTAACCAAATTCAACGAAAATTTTTTTTATTTAGGTTCTATGAATTCGTAAAATTCAAAAAAAAAAAAAAATTGAACTTAGTCATGTAGTTAGGGAGATATAAATGGCTGAAAATTTTTATTTTTCTCTTATGCGATTATGTCACATTATTATAGATCGTCGATTTCGGCCAATCGGAAATTTGGATTATCTGCACCCAATAGAAACTTGGGGGGAAATTAGTAAACGCGTTTTGATGATGATCATCTGATATAACAGCCAATAGATTTTTTTTTTTGCTGATATCATGACCAAACTACACGAAACCATAAAAGAAATTTGCAAAGTTTACCACGAACAAACATTAAAAGGCTACAGTTTTCCTCAAACAATTTATGAAAATTTAAATCAAATACTTATTGATAAGAATGAAACTTCAGAAAAAATAGTTAAACATTGTATAAACAATCAAGAAGATCCATTATATTTGAACCTTATCGGAAATTGTTACCTTCACGGTAAATGGATTGATCAAGATAAAAAACAAGCTTTCGAATATTTTAAAAAATCCGCAATGATGAATGATGTAATAGGATTATGGCATACTGGATTTTGCTATGAAGAAGGCCATGGAGTCGAACATGATTATACCAAAGCTTTTGAATTTTATCAAAGATGTGCTGATTTGGGATACCCTATAGGAATGTATTCTGTTGGTTATTGTTATCATATTGGTCTTGGAGTATATGAAGATCATGAGAAATCATTTGAATATTATTTAAAATCTGCAAAAGCAAATTTTCCATTTGGGTTTAGTTCAATTGCTTATCATTACGAATATGGAATTGGCGTTAAAAAGGATGAGGAAAAAGCTTATGAATATTATGATAAATGTTTAAAAATAATAAATTGTGATCCCGAACCTTACGGAGAATGATGATATTGTAAGCAATTATTTCATATTTATTTTAAGTAAACTAACGATCTTTATGTATAAAAGCATATGTAAACGAATAAATCTTTACAATTTATAAATTTAATGATATGGAACTTTCTCAACTTATACATGAGGTTTTAAATAAACATGTTTATAGTTCATGGTCAATAATAAGACAAAATCCAGGAAATTTTAAACTATACTTAGAAAGAGGAAAGTTTCTTGAGCTATTTACTCGCTACTTCATCTTAACAAACGGAATTCCATGCTTAATAAGAGATCCGATAAGATCGGATAAACCAAAAATTTGTTTACCAGACGAAATGGAAGCCGATGGAGGATTCAACCTTCAAGTAGGGACCGCATAAAAAATTTTTCATAATGCCGGGACGAATTATGTAAATCATGGGTCAGGGCAATTTTAATGTCAGCTGGATTAAGCGGTTAATACGGTTAAACGGGTAAGAAAATTTTAGGCCTACCTTCAAGGAGCATATGCGACCAAACTTCAAATTAAATCGCAATGTCTTAACAAAAAGATGATTGAGAAATTTAAGAAAAATCTAAGACGAGTAACCGTGGAATAATACATCGCGTTTATTGTTTATTATATCGTATTCTGACTATACCGATAACGTAAAAATAATTGGCAACGAAATTTATGAAGAGGTGATTCGAATAATCAAATCCAATTCTATTGATTCGACAGGTTTCGACTACTTAAACGAACGTTTAGAAATACCACCTAGTAATATGAATTAACGAACGCAATTTTCAACTCAAATGAAAATTCACATCAAGGATTTATTTGCCCATTTGACAAACGTTTCAAAATTAAGCTATTGAAATTGGAAATCGTCAAAAATCAATGTGAATTTTATTTCGGCATCGAATGTACAAAGGTGTTGATTTTTGATCTGTGATTGTATCAATTACCTCGTTAAAAACGTCGACAATTAATTAATCGAGTGTCGGAAAAAATTTTTCGTAGAACATATCGGCGCATTTTTGAAGAACCCCATAATTAAAGGGTATTAACTGATTGGTCGGAGTAGTTTAAAAAAATTTAGCTACCTAATAATTTAATGAACGATATATCTCTATTTAAAAAAAAAGTAATCAGTTGAACGTTAATTTTTCAATGAGATTCTTAATTTTGGTTTTATGCAAAGCGCATAAAACATAAACTTATAATATAGTCAATATAAAACCGGACCAGTGAATCAAAAGTTATTTATGGTTAAAGATTCTGAAAATTTAGGGGACTTCATGGGGCGGATTAATCAGTTGACTATCTTATTTAAGGGATCTTTACTGCTGAGTTGATGATTTTTTATTAGATCTGGAGACTAGTAATTTGCAAAATCCGCCGATATGATCATACATAGTGCTCCGAATCGGGTCGGGTTCGGTTTGAACGTTAACCAAAATTATCCAAATTAGAGATGCTCAAAAATAAGAATTTTATGTATTTTGTTTTCTAATAGAAAGTATATACATATGTATTTTTAAATAATATTTTAAGTGAGTCCATTAAAGACAGGTAAATACGCACCAATCAGATTTCTTCAAATAATCGACATCAGTAAGATCGTTAGGGATCTTTGCTAACAAAATGAGGTTCCGAGGCTATGTTGATTTTGTGAATAAAAATTAAATTTGCCAGCCATCTAGCAATCCAATTTGAATGAATTTTTTTTTATTTTGTAAATCTCAATAGAATCTACAAATTAAAAAAAATTCATTCAAATTGAATAACTAGATAGCTGGCAAATTTAATTTTTATTCACAAAATCAACATAGCCTCGGAACCTCATTTTGTTAGCAAAGATCCCGTTAGATCATGTGAAACGTGAAATCACATTTTTAAAGAAATTTTTACTATGAAACCACATTCTGCGCTCTAATAAAAAAACTTGGTGCAAAAACGTTCTAATCTCTAACCTAACTTTAACGTAAGATTTTACTACTATACTTTAAAAATATTACGCATCAAAATTGAGTTGATCCCTCGAGGAATTTGATTGGTGCATATCTATCGATATCTCAAGCCAATGAAATTAGCGATCCCTAGTAACAATATTATATACTTTTTCGAACTTTGAGCGAAATAACTTAGTAATTACCTATCTGATCCATAGAATAAAAAATAAAAAAAATTACTTTAATTTTAGGTGGGCAGTTATTGAGATATTATCGATCAAAGTTGGAATAGCTAACTGCGGTCTTTGTTTTAATAATCGCCTAATTTCTTATTGAACTTTGAACGATAATATCTCGATAATTACCAACCTAAAATCGATAAATATTTTTTTATATTAATTCTATGAATCCATAGGATAAAAATAAAAACAAATTTCGTCGATTCTAAATATGCAGTGCTGTGGTAGTCAGCTGAGCTTATATGCATATCGCGCTTCGATTTGATTAGCCAATTTCGACGATTATCGTTGCATGGATTTTTAAACGTCAAGAGCAAAAAGGGCGATTGAATTCATTTTTTAAAAAAATTTAATATATAAGCCCTACAATTTCGTGTCGGGTCGGGTTGAAGCTCCAACCCGAAGTTTGTCAAACCCGACCCAACAAATTTTTATCACGTTGTAAGTTATTGATTTCGGCATGATCGATATATAATACAGTCACATCTCCCTAAGTGCATGCTCTGGGGACCAGGCATAAATTTGCATTTAGAGAGGGTATGCATTTATAGAAAACTTCTCTAAATACATATATTAGAAATTTAGATATAGGTTTGTATTTAGAGAATATAAATGTACATATTCCATAATCTTTAGGAGTGAATAACTTTTGATCTACTGGTCCATTTTGAATAAAAACACCCACCAAAATGTTTGCCTTGATGAGACGATTTCAACAAGCTCAAATTCGCTAAAATCCAATTACAGGATTCCAAGATTGTTAAGGTTTTGTGTTACTTCGTATGTATTTAGAATTAAATAACAGATAAATCAATTTTAAAATATATACAAAGTAATACAAAACCTTAATTATCTCGGGGGTCCTGTAATTGGATTTTAGCGATTTTGAGCTCGTTGGAATCGTCTCACCAAGACGAACATTTTGGTAGGTGTCTCATCCAAAACGGACCAGTGGATCAAAAGTTATTCACTGTCAAAGTTATATATATGCATTTATAGATATATATATATATACTTTGGACCCTAAAATTTTATGCACATGCAGAATATAGAAAATTCTTAAGTCCCAAGCTTGGGACCAGGCCATAATATGCATTTAGAGAAGGTTTGCACTTAGGGGGTGTGCACTTAGGGGGGTGTAACTGTATATTAAAAGTAGCCAATAGCAGAATATATGGCAATTTTTAGCATTAATATATAAGAAGTTTAATTTATATTTGCAAGTGACGGTTTGACCCACAGATTTAACCCGCGGGTTAACTACAGGTTTAACCCGGGTTGATCCGTGGGTTTAACCTGCAGATTGACCTTTCACCTTTACCTGGGTTGATCCACGGGTTAAATCCGCAGGTTGACCCGTCACCCTTTACCCGGGTTGACAAAATTGTAACCCGATGCCCGACCCACCCGCGGGTAACCCGGGTGATGCATACCCGGGTCCAACCACTAGTGGTGAAATTGGTGTTGAATTGGTGAAATTAATTTCACCAGCATCTCTAGAATCAAGTATCTATAAGATGTTTGGGCCGCGGAAGCAGCCCCAAATATCTTACGGATATTTGATTTATTCACTATTATTATCGTCCGTTATTCATTACGGGTCTGTATTATTTCACCGATAATCACTTCATAGACAACTTAGTACGCGACAATTAATTTACAACAAGCTTTATTTTACCGATGATTAATTCACAGACAAATTCATTTCAATTTCATGGACAGTATATTTTACCAACAGCTCATTTCACAGACAAATGAATTTCTGGCCATTATCGTTGGAATAAACGGCATAATCCGTTAAGGTTATTGTAATTTATTAAAAAAAAACTCGTGAAACGTGCTGTTAGTGAATTATAAACTTACTGTCTATGAAATGAACTTGTCTGTGAATTAATCATTTGTAAAATAAACCTTATCTGTGAATTAATTGTCGGTAACTATAATGATTGTCAGTGAATTGATCGATCTTTGCTAGGAAAATCATCCTTCGGGGTTTTCCGATCGGGCTAATTCGGAAAAGCTTAGACCAGAATGCCGCTTCTTATTCACATGTAAATCACCTTTTGCTTTATTGATTCGATAGTTTATTAAATAAACTGTCGAATCAGTAAAGTAAAAAAATGGGATGCATATGAATAAAAAGTGGATATTGGTCTAAGCTTTTCCGAATCAGCCTGATCGGAAAATCCCGAAGGGTGATTTTCCTAGCAAAGATTAAAATCTAGAGATCCATACAAAATTATAAGCCTACTTATATTAATTATTGAAGATTCTAATTCATTAAATTCGTGAATATGTATTCTTGTACAACTTCAATAACTTTGTTTTGTTTACACTAATTAAATAGATAAGGCATTTAGGTATCAAGATATTTGAATTCATTTTATTTAATGAAGTTCAATTGGTTAGAATCGTTGAGTTAATACAGTATCACCTTATGAACTAGTCATGTTTTTCACTATCGTTCTTTTGTCAAGTCTTTATATTTTCCATTTTGACGTATGAGAAATAAAAAAAATAAAAATGTTAATGCATCATATGCAAGAGAATAATTCCACAACATGATGATCATTGATAATTTTAGGGATCGTCTAAAGCGGAGCATAATCACGTGATATACGACCAATCAAATTATAGAATTTTGATGATCGCCGACGAAGCAAAACAAGAAAAAAAAGCGAAAAACTTGACCCCACCTTGGGTAAGCTAAGTAAAAATGTCAGGAAGGCAATTTTGCTTATATTTAATAATCTAAAGTCTGCTCTAACCGTAATCCAAGTTGACCATAGCCCTAAAGTTAATTCGATAAAATATATATTATAAGAATCTACTCCGCTTTAGACGTCCCCTAATTTTAGTAATTCAATTCCACTATCGATGTGACAACAATTAGTATCCTGGATACTGAAGCTTGATTCAGTCGTGTAAAGTGAAGTTGTTTATCGTATAAGACGTATTTGACATAAAGTGATGCTAATAACAGAATCGAGGGTATATTTACAGTGTAGCATAAGGGCGAAGCTACGCGATGACAGATGAAGAAAAATATAGTAAACGTCTTCTTCTTGATAAGGATTATAAAGACTCCTCTTTCTTGAGAAGGGCATCCAATGCGGTATAGGTATCATTAATGTACTATCGTTATTAATCAATATACAGCGAGCATTTAATGTATAGATAATAATAAATGGATTTCTTTTACGTATAAGAAAATCTCGATTTGGGCCCGATGACTTTCTTATACTGTATCAAAGAGCAATTTGTAAATACTGTATAAAAGTTTATCAAAATGTTGCTAGTTAGAATAAGAGCAAACATTATAGATAAGTCTTTATAATAACATATACCTCATATTTCTTTGCGTTTTTTTTTCTTTTTTTTAACTGTTCTTATATTTATCAAAATTCATGATTTGATTGTTAATAAAAATAGAAATCCATTAAATTCATTAGTTAAGCTTAGAAATTAGTTAAATGTTTTGAGATTCTTTTATTATATACACAGTAATCAATAGGTGGCTCGTATATGTATTATATCAAAACCAGCATCATACTGTAAACTCTGAATGTTATAATAACAAACTTACTGTATTACGAGTCATCTTCTGATCTTATTTAATTGTGAGAACGCCAAAGTTTGCAAATCAAAGAGACTATGATCTAGATTAATCAAACTTCAAAGAAAGCTAATATAAAATTATCTCTTCTACGTCATAATCTAAAGTAAAACTGACAATCTGTTTAAAAATATCATCTTTTAATCTAACGACAGGATCACAATTATATGATAGTATGATCAAGGCCAAGATATGTGTAGCACTAATAGACGGCTTAGAAATAATTTATATTTTTGGTTAACTAGTCGGATTCCATTCATATGAACAATTCATTTTTCTCTGCTCCACTTTCAATTTTGCCAACTTTTTAAAATACAGTTATGGAAGATACTACGAACATTACTAAGAAAGTGATTCAAGAATTAAAATTCGAACAAGTACTTTTTTTTCTTTTCATAACGTTATTTCGGCTCATAACCACAGTTCATTCCCAGGCATACACTGGCAATCATAAGTAGTGCAACAAAAAAAAAATTTCACTTACATCATACTACCTCCCGCAATTCCGGGCA
>CAJVPY010006248.1:0-10686 GCA_910591965.1 Dentiscutata erythropus | reverse complement strand
TTTCACAGTAATTCCTCAATTCCTGGATAAATTCTTGCTCATTTTTGTTTGAATCATGAATCACTTTAAGTGCACTACTTACCCACGTATTATTAATTCTATCGAACCAACGTGCCAATATACAGTTGCGAATGCTCCTTTTCCCAGTTCTCCTTTAATTGTGAACTCATTATAATCAATCCATGATAATTTAAATCTCTCGTCGTTTAATATTTCCTTAAGTTCAGGATTGATATGATCGGGTGATTTATTGGTTTTCAAAAGATTTCTATATTTTTTGAACCAATAATTTGCTTTCTGAATATTTCTCTTTGTACCGATACCGTTTCGATAACATTGAGCAACATTATACATTGCTGAATTATTACTCTCCATATTTGCAGATTTTTCATAGTATTCAAATGCTTTATTATAATCTTTTTCAATCCCATGTCCACATTCATAACGAATACCAACATTACACATTGCTTCAGCATTACCCAAATCAGCAGACTTCTTACAATATTCAAATGATTTCTGGTGATTTTTCTCTACGCCAATTCCATAATAATAATAAATGCCAACAACATTCATCGCAATCGAATTTCCTAGTTCAGCTGCTTTCATATAATATTCAAAAGCCTTCTTTTCGTCTTTCTCAACACCAATACCATGTTGATAATTGTAACCAAGTGTACGAAGTTGATTAGAGTCCATTTTTCTAAAGAGAAAAAAATATTTAAGCCTAAATAAAAAAGCAAACTTTAATGTCTAGAGTACAACGGAGGACATTTAATGTTTAGTCAAAGTGGTACAAAGTCATCAATAAATACGTTTTTGATTAGTTTACTTATATTATTGCATCAATAACGTAATTTTGAAATTTTTATATCTGTCTGCATGCATATTTGTATTTTAGTGTAACAACTTAAAATTTTACTAATGAAGTCGTAGTCCAATCCTGATTTTTGGAAATTACCCTGTAAAAAAAAATCTATATCGTATTATAGTAAACTTATTGAAATTTATTGATAAAGACAGAGAGACGTCATAAAAAGCTACAATGTAATCCTGCTATAAAGTAGCAAAAGCGATACTTTGTGAAATATGATAACTAATGCACTGTATTTTATTTGAGAACGCTACTAAAAGTCTTGAATGTCGATTTTAAATGCTCAGAACATTATTAAATCCCGAACAACAGATTATCGAAAGAACATAACACCGACTAAATTGGCCAGCATTATGGCTAGTGCCGGCTAACTTTGTCACTATTACGTTCTTTCGGGGATCCGTTTTTCGGGGTTTTGACCCAAATTCATTAAATATATGTTTGGTATTAGTACACGTAATTATAAATTTCAATTTAGGACTTTTTTAAACATCAAAATATACATCCTTACAAACTTCTTTGGTAATTTCATTAGGACGAACTGGCTGATGTGAAGGAATATTAAAATTTTGTGTTGTAAGGTTCTTTACAAAGTAATTTAGAAGTTAGATATTTTCTGACCAGCTAAAATATTACGGTATGACAAAGATGATTGAGTGAAATACATATTCAAGAAAGACAAATGTGGTAACCTACATAAAAATAATTTCAAATATATATCTGATATAAAAACGTAATAGTTGTTTACGAGAAAATCGCATATTCGTAGAAAAGATAGCTATCTTTTAATGCTTTTACTCTTTTATCAGTAACGGCTTATATCCGACGTCAAGATATTTTTAATTTCCTATTGGCTAACGTAGATTTACGGATTGTAGGCAGTAATGCATTCTTGATACGTGTTTTATTTAAATTAAGGTGATAAAATTTTGTCTGAAGATTAATAGTATTTTCGTATACAGTAAATATTTGTAATAATATGTATTATGAAGGCTATAACATCTAAATAAACAATATCTACATCATAATTAAGATCTGATCCAAATATATTTCAACTAATTCCAAATCTATACATATGTATGTATAAAGATTATTAATGGTTATTAATGCTGATATTAATAACTATACAAATTCATAATACCTTTAATATTAATACCTTCAAAGCAGATATTCCAACATCAGTCAATTTTGTACCAGACAAGGATAAGAAAGTAAGGCTAAACCAAATTAAGTTATCACATATTAGCTATTTTTAGCCCAAATATGTAGTGTATTATGTAAGTACATTAGTGTGCATATAATAAATATACTATATAAATTTTATTAAATTTAAATTACAAGTTATTGAGAAATTAAACCTCAAAGTTATTAAATTTAATTTAAAAAATGTCAAAAATAGTATAATTTAATTAAATATCCATATATAAGCTAATTTTCAAATTTATAAAAATAAACAAAATTATAAATTCTATTAAACTATATATTTTAAATATAAAATAGTTTCAAAAATTCTATACAGTAGTTTTTAAGAAAATTTTTAAATTAGAGAATTATTATTTTTTATATATAATATAATATAGAGCTAATAAGGTTCTAATTTCAGTTCTTATGAGGTTTTTGGAGATCTAAACATTTTTACTTAGAATGCCCGATTCTATTTATTTAGTACCTTTTTGAGATATAGCAATACCAGTTATGATTACCAATGGTAATAAATAGCAAAATTCCAAATTTTTATATAATAATATTAAAAAAAGGTGCTATTAATTAAATTTTTTATTTTTTAAATAAAATAATTAAATAAAGCTATAATTAATTTTTTCATTATTTTAAAATTATATTTTATAAAAAAATTATTATACTGTATAATATCTAAAGACTAAAATAATTTCAAAATATAATAGCTTATAATACAAAAAAGATACAATAAAAAGCAAACTACTAAAGGTCTGCTAAAAAAAATTCTTTTCAATAATCACTTGTTCCAAATTATCTGCCAAAGAAAAATAAAAATTTTGTTGAAGTTAGGTTATTTCAAATTTTGATAAGGTGGTTTTTGTAGAGATCAGCCTACCAATAAACTCCTTTATATATTTAGCATACAAGCCAAAGTGTTTTAATGCAAGATAACTGGCAAAAGATGTCCTGATACAAAAACTTTTAGTAGAGATAATGTTCTAAAGAGGAGGGTTTTTGTCAACAAAGTCTCTTTGAAGTTGAACAGAAAAGACAAGAAGAATAACAAAAGCTTTTATTTTTCAACACACTCTTTATAATTATTATATATAGTTGTTCTTTACATATAAAAAATATCTTTCATAACTTTTGCTATTCTTTAAAAAAATTTTAAATAAAAAGTGAAGATTTGGATTACTCTCTCCAAAGGATCAATATTGTTTATATCCCAAATCCAAATAGCAAAGTAGATTACAACCACATGTTCGATAGATATAATACTACTAATTTGGACAGGTTCTGGGAAATTTCTCCTAATAGCAGCAGCAGGTGGCTTGAGATACAGGTCTATGGATGGCAGCTGTACCTTTGAGATATGAATTAGGTTAGACCAAAATACTCCAGAGTCAGTCATATAGTTAAAAAGAAATACTAATGTTAAGGCAAAGCTTTATAGTAGAGATATACAAATTTTGTATTGATATTAGGGCTGTTAATCGGTCCGGTCCGAACTGACGGTCCTTCGGTCCGTCCAGGGACTAGGCCGGTCCAGTCCTTTTTAGGACAGACCGAAAGGACTGTCGGTCCTAATAGTAAATATCAAATAAACTAAATTTTGTCTCGATAATACACTTGTTGTTTTGGTTAAAATTCAATTACAAACCCCTTAGTTTGTTAAACCACGTATAATTAGGATTGTTAAGTGGTCTGACTCAAACCGATGGACCACCGGTCCTGTCTTTTTTGGGACTGAATGTAAAGACCGTCGGTCCTAATAACAGTTACATTGTTATAGGTAAATTATAGATATAATGGTAATCTTATTCTGCGATTTTTTGTGATATTTAATGTATGCACAATAAATAAAATATCTAACTATAGTCGTGAGAAACCTTTTATTGAGTTGACATAAATAGTACACGGCAAAATCAAACAAAAACTTGATTTTCAAGTTTTTGAATTTATTAATTTATCAATCGATATATTCAAAAACTTGAAAATCAAGTTTTTATTTAGTTTGCCGAACATTAGAATAAAGTCCTAGGTTAAGCAAATATCTGGTCTAAATTTGGAAAAACTAAATTTTTTATAGAGTAAATCAGGTGTAGGGCGGTAAAACCGCAAGTCCTACAGTTTGTGGCCAGTCTTTATAGATCAGACCAAAAAGACTATTGGTACTAACATAGTTAGTATTAAATCATTGTAATGAACATATATAGTCTAATTTTTTGTGACTTATTGGGTTCGGATTATTAGCACTATTATAAATATACAGTAAATATAAAGTTGATCTTTAGAGACTTAGACAACGATAATAAATTTAAAAAATTTAAATCAGATTTTTTCTTAATTATAATAACAGGTTTACTTAAACAAGAATTAGATATACAAATCTAATATTTTTAACTAAAATTATTGTATAAATTTACTTACAGTACAGGATTCAAAATTCATATATTGCTTCACTAATAATAATAGACAGGTTTTTGGTTTGAGGTAGCTTTTATACAATTAAACGAGTAATAAACTAATAATTTGAATGGAGTCTATAATAATAACATATAATAATACGTAATAATTAACATGTTTGTGCAATTTATGTGGCATTTAATTAGTATAATAATCGGTCTGTCCAATCTCATACTAATCGGTTCTAATCAGTCCTAGACCGCGGTCTAGTCCAACTTTTTAAAAGACCACTGGTCTTTGAACCAAGACAGACCGGACAGACCGATTAACAGCCCTAGTCTTAATGAGCTCTACAACTTTTAATTAATTAACAAGATTATCTTAGTAAAAAAAATATATTTAGATGTAGGCTCGCTATATTTTTGTCAATAGTAAACTTTATTTATAAAATTTTGCAAATTCTTTCCAAATAACAAATGGATTATCAATTAAAAGACTTTTGTAAAGCTTGTTAATATACAAATAATAGTTGCCAACTTATAGCTTTTTCTTGTTTTATAGATACTCTACTATATATACTTATATATAGTATTGTATATAGAACAATTTTAGACAATTTTGAATATTTTTTAAATTAAAATTACTTAAAATTTTATTAATTGGGAGTCTATGAGTAAGCCAAAGAGTAATTATAGTAAAATATGACTTAGATTACTATATAAATTACTATAGTGCGAATGTTTTTACTATGATTACTCTTTGGCTTACTCATGGACTCTCAATTAAAATAATTTATTTTAATTTTTTTATAAATGAATTCAGCTCTAAAAAAATTATAATTATATATTTTTTAAATTTATTTTATTGATTATTTAAACTTGGAACATAGGCTTAGATAATTTTGAACAATTTTAGATATTAGATGTTAGATATAGTATAGATATATCCTATGTACAACACTGCTTGTATGTTTTTTAATAAAAAAGTTTTTATAAAATTTGGTTCAAGTAATAGTCAAAATGAGTATTTAAATAATTATTTTTATATTAAATAATTTTATATAATATTTATATATTTCTACTTATACTAAATATTAATTTTCTAACTCTTTTTAACAATCACTTGAACCAAAATTTTCACTAAAAGAAAAAATATAATTTTTGTTAAAAAGTTATAATTTAATATAGTAGTTTATCTAGAGGTCAATGTTTTCTATTCACAAAACTTCTTTATAAATTGTATATTCAGCATGCAAGCTAAGAATATTATTATACAAAATAACTAGCAGAAGGTGATACCTTTGTATAAAAAATCTTAATAGGATTTTGGCATTGAAATCTTGTCTTGTCAATAAAGCTCTTTGGTTGTTACTTCAAAAAAAATATAAAGAATACAACAAAATACAGTATACTCTGTCAAAACTGA
Organism: Dentiscutata erythropus; assembly: GCA_910591965.1. Taxonomy (NCBI): domain Eukaryota; kingdom Fungi; phylum Glomeromycota; class Glomeromycetes; order Diversisporales; family Gigasporaceae; genus Dentiscutata; species Dentiscutata erythropus. Next base: position 4,805 of record CAJVPY010006248.1, on the reverse strand, counting down.
TACACATAATAGACAGCTTTTGTATCAGCTTTGAGAAGTTATCAGATTTAAGATACTAATAGCCCAATAGTTACATGATTATAGCTAAATATAATTGGCCAAATTATATTTATACATATATATTTGGTTATACAAAATCAGATTTGAGCTAATTAAATCAATTAGTTTTATCTTACAAACCTAATATCTTATAAATATCTTATAGTTCAAGTATTGGTTATCAGAAATAGCAGATTATTGGATTTGAATTATAGAACTAATATGGTAAATTAACTTTTTATCAGTTATGAAAGGTTATTGGTTTTGACAGGATCAGGTTTAACTAGGTATACTGTATATGCTTTTCTTAAACCACACTCTTTTTACTTAGTTAAGTAGTTTCTTGTATATTACTTTTGCCTTTTTGTTAGTTTTCTAAAATTTTTTGAAAAAAGTAGGAATTTGGCTTACCCTTTTCAAAAGATTAATATTGTTTACTTTTCAAATTCAAATAGTCTAGCAGAATGCAACTACATGTTTTAAAAATACAAAGCTACTATACAGAACTAGGCCTTTGGTATAGAACACCTAATAGTGGCAATAGGTGGCTTGAGATATAGATCTATAGATAGCAGTAGTATCTACTTGAGATATGGATTAAGACAGGCATAAATAAAGTTATTCAGAGTTAGTTATAAAGTCAGAAAGAATATTTTTAATATCAAAACAAAGCTTTATAATAAGAATATACAAATATTGTATTTGTTAAATAATTTTTACACTTATCTAGCACAGGTTATAATAATGCTTTTTATAGTTTTTTTTTTTTTGTTTTTTCTTTTTTGCAATTAGTATCTGTTTTTTTTTTTCTTTTTTGTTTTTTCTTTTTCATTTGTTTTTATATAACTTTTTTGAAAATTTTATTTTTGTTTTATACCTCTTAAGAAGAAGGAATAATTAAAAGAAAAGTTTAACAGTTATGATTAGGCATATAATAGCTAGCAAAGTATTGAGAGAGTATCTTTATAGTACTAAATTCTTAAAAAGTTAAGAATTCTAAAAGAAGTGAATAGTTGTTATAACAGGTTAGCTTAAACAATTCTGCTTGGGAAGTCTTTATTAGATAGAACTACATTTATAAAAAAATTGTTGTATTATATATATTAGTTTACACAAAGTTCATATGAATAAAGGTATAACTGTTTAAAAAAATATATATATATATTAATTTTTTTATATTTTTTATGCTTTTTATATTTCTTATACTTTTTATACTTTTTATATTTTTTATATTTTTTATATTTTTTATATTTTTTATACTTTTATATTTTTTATTTTTATTATCTTTATACTTTTTATACTTATTATTTTATACTCTTTATACTTCTTATTTGTTTTTTTATTATTTTGTATCAATATAATAATATTTTTTTAATAATTGTAAACTATATAAACTCTGTTTTTTTTTATTTAAAGCAAATCAATTTTTAGATAATTCTCTAAATAGTTTTCTAGTTTTTTAACCTAGTTTTTTTTAAAGTTCTAACTTATAAGCATGGCGAACATTTGTTTTAATTAGTCAACAAAATGTAAACAAGTAAACAAATATGCATGACATAGATTATCATATTACCTGTGATTGCCTATGATAATTAACAAATCAATTTTTAATATTAGAAAATAAAACTTTACTACACAATAATTATAAGATTAAAACTGTAAATATAAATTTATTATTAAATAACCAACTCATTAAGAGTTTATACATGAATAAAATATTAGCAAAACTATCTTGTTTTTTTATTTATTATCTTTTTAAAAAATAAAGAAATTCGATTGAAGCCGTTCTCAAGCATCTAAATCAATTAATTAAAGAATGATAGTGATGATACTCAAGCATCACAATCAATGGCGATAGTTATAGAATTAAATGCTTTAGCATACTCTTTTTCTATTTTTCTTGATCTTTGTTATACCGTCTATCCAATAAAAAAACTTCTGTTCAACCGACTGCTGAATCTTTAGCTTCGGTTATGTTGGCTTCTCCCTTTAATGATTTTACCAATATTAACCTTTTGCTACAACAGCAGCAACTTATGGAATCATTAGCGAAAGTTGCTTTGCAGCAACAAGAAGTAAAAAAAAGTTTATTAAGTTTATATGAGCAAAAAATGGAATAGCATATTCATTATGGTTTGGTTAAATGTTAAAAGATGGAATTATGTTCATATCAAGGTGTTGATTATTTGTTTTAAGAGCTTGAGCATTAAAAATAAAGTGGCTATTTTTTTAGACCGGTTTGAAATTTGTTTTAAAATTTGTTGTGAATTTATTGTTTATGTTTGATATACTAAAATGTAAAAGTAGTGCTTAAGCGATCTTTATCAATAGTAAATTGGAGAAAAAAGGTAGTTTATATCTCGCTAATTTGTTGATTGATTGTAACAATCTCGTAACTATCTAATAAAATTCAATTATATGGTAACCAAAAGTTTCTCTATCACTATCTTTAGAATTTTTTATTGGGATGATCTACCGACACAACAATTCACATGACTTATCTTCTTATTGGCACAACAATTGGTAGAGAGTCTCTACTAATTGCTATGCTAATAAGAAGATAAGTTATATAAATTGCTGTGTTGGTAGATCGTCTCTTTTTTATTTTTATTATTATATCGTACGTATGTATATACATGTTTAAAAAAATAAAAAAGGCCGATTGATATAAGTCAGCATATTACACCAATTTATGCCAATTAATGTTACGCCATAATTACAATGATATTACCAATGCATGCACCGTCGATTAACAAGCTACGCCATAATGACGATATGGCCATATATCCCAAACATACATAAGTCATGCCCACTCAGATCGTCCAAGTCTAGTATCAATTTACTAGACCAAAAAAAAAAAAGTCGAGAAATTTCAAACAAAAAAAAAGGTCAGTACTTATCGATCAAAAGAAGAAACCTGCTGGCCTAAATTCTCAATTTTCAACGAATTTGAACAATTTCACTGCTATTCCAAGTTCAGAGCCAATTTCTGACAATTTCAAGTCAAGAGCAAATTCTACTTATGAAAAGAAAATAAATAAAGAAAAAAAAGAATTACTGTTAATACTGATCTAAGTCCAATGACAGAACCAATTCTATTTATGGAAAGAAAGAAAAAACAAATAAATGATGAAACAAAGAAAAAAAAAGAATCACCACCAATATTTACCAAATGACAATTCAAACAATTCCAAACCTAGAGCTGATTCTAGCTATGGAAAAAGTGAAGAGAAAGAAAATTAATATAAATGATAAAACGAAAAAAAATCACTGCCAATAACTTACCTGAATGTATCCAGCTTCAATTCTAACGATTTCAAGTCTAGAGCCGATTCTACTTATGAAGAAAAATCAATAAATAAAAAAAGAATTACTATCAATATGTAACCGAACATATCCCAACAATTTCAAGTCCAATTCTACTTATGAAAAAAGGTAGAAAGAAAGAAAAAACCGATAAATGATGAAATGAAAAAAAAATCCTAATAAATAATGAAATGAAAAAAAACCCATCACCAATACTTACCTGAACGTCAATTCAAATGATTCCAAGCTCAGAGCTATAGAAAAAAGTGGAGAGAAAGAAAATCAATAAAAATAATAAAGCAAAAAAAATCACTGCCAATAACATACCTAGACGTATCTAGCCTTAATTTTAACGATTCCAAGTCCAGAGCTGATTATATTTATGAAGAGCAAAGAGAAAGAAGATTAATAAATGAAAAAAAAAATACTGTCAATACTACATGTCGCAGCTGATGCTGAAAACGGCTGATGCTGAAATTTTTTCATATTTTATTATAAAATTATAAAAACTTTTTGGGCCTTTTTTTTTCATAGTTAGGTTAGGGTTAGTAGGGTAGTTTTATTAATAAAAAAGTATATGTGGATTTTAGTAGGTATTATAGATTTAAATAGAAACCCCAAATTTCAGCATCAGCCGTTTTCAGTATCAGCTGCGACACTACATATCCCAATGATTCCAAGTCCAAAGTCGATTCTACTTAAGAAAAAAGTGAAGGTAAAGATAATCAATAACTGATAAATGAAAAGAAAGGAAAAATCACCACCAATACTTATCAGATCATATCTAACTTCTCTTCATGCTGTCTACTCATCAGAGCTTCAATTTGACTCTGACGGTAAGGCATAGGTATCACGCTTTGAGCACTATCCATTTTCAGGGCGATTTCATTCGGCAGGATACACACTCTTTAGTGAATTCTGACTTCTATGAATGATTTCAAGTTTTAAGTCAGCTCTAATTATGAAAAAGAGTTGATGAAAAAAATTACTATCAATACTTGCCCAAACGCATCTAGTCACAATTTCGATGATTCCAAGTCTGAAGCTGATTTTACTTACAAAAAGAGTGGAGGAAAAGAAAATAAATAATGAAATGAAATAAAAAAAAAAAGACACACCAACACTTACCTGAACGTATCCAGCCTTAATTCTAACAATTCAGAGTCTGAAACCGATTTTATTTACAAAAAGAGTAGAAAAAAAGAAAATAAATGACGAACCGAAATGAAAATAAAAAAAAAACACGCCAACTTCATTCCAACAATTCCAAGTCCAGAGTTGATTCTACTCATGAAAAAAAGTAGAAAGAAATACAATAAAATGAAAAAATTAAATTCACGTCCATCAAAAGGTCTTTAACTAGTTGACATTTCTACTATAATCTATCCCTTAAGCTGTAGAGTTCGTATAACAATTTTAGCTTAAAAATAGCATAAATTTAGTTATGATCTATTTTTTTT
>CAJVPY010006247.1:0-10690 GCA_910591965.1 Dentiscutata erythropus | reverse complement strand
AGTCTTAAATAAATTGAGCACTGGCAAGACTGTCAAAGAATTAAAAAAAAAAAAAAAAAAAAAAAAAAAAAAAAAAAAAAATTTTTAGAATTATTTAAATTATAAATTAATGGTTATAGTGGAGAGCTGTCATTATGCAAACCCAGATTTGAAACTAGTTAAGAGAGCTACCTGCTAAGTACCATGTTCAGTATAGCTCTTAGTTAAAGTATTTGAATGATTAATTTTTTATTATTATTATTATTATTTTTTTTTTTTATTATTTTATATATTTATTTTATTTGAAAAAAAAGAGAAAAAGCAATAATATAATATATAAATACAAAAGAGAGAAAAAAAATTAAATTACAAATCAAAATTTTTATCTAAATCTACCAAACTACTATTTATACAAGTTTTCAACACAAGAGGTGTGGCGACTTAGTATAGTGGTCTAGTCGTTACTCTTTTCAAGTGGCAAATCTAGAGTTCAAATCCTACTGGCAACGATATTTGAAAAATAGGCCTGTGTTTTTTGTATTTGGTTAACGGCTATGCTTATCAGTTGGATCTAAAATTAATTTGTAACTTCAGTCACACCATTTTGTAATAGGAGCTTCAGTGCAATAAATCCGAGGAACTGGCATAACCGAAAACCCATTTGGGAAGTCCCGAATCTGGATATAATAGTGATTTTTGATAGTATCACAAGAGAGCTAAATTCGAACTAGGGCCCGAGATTGAAAAACCAAGTGACCAGGTCCTATGGGAAGACACACCAACTGAACTGCCGGGTTATCGCGCTAGAGGAAAAGAGCATACGCTCTGAAAGTATAAACCAAGAGGAGGGCGTCCTTCAGGCACCTAAAGCATAGGCAGACCGACCTTTCCAAGTTGCTGGCTAGAAGTAAGGGAGTGAGAAGACGGTCTAAATGTGGGATACTGGGGTTGCTAGAAACCAAAACAAGGGCAAGGAGTATATAATGGGCGCCTAGTTAGAAAGGTTGGTACTTAAGAAATGTCCATAAAATGGCAGCACTCCAAAAGGTGGTGTGAGATACAAATACTAAATGGCAGATTAATATGTACTAATTAGAAAGAAGTTATAGGAACAAGCATGTGAATACATGTGTGGGACATGTATCGCTATATTAAGTTTACCTCGAGGATAGTCAAGTGTCCTAAAGTAGGATGCGAAATCTAGTTTGGGTAATACCAAAATCTATCATAGTTTATAGTGAGGAAACCCATCGGGTTAGAGAGCAGATAGAAGTAGTTAGAACCAGATAGTTTAAATGAATACTCCCCTAGTTGAGGTGCAGGTATAGCAGATAGTGTAAAACCTTCGGGTGGACTACTTAAATAGGCACTCAAAAGGTGCACGTGTGGCTTGATATACTATCGTTGTAATTATATTATAAAACTTCATCTATACTCTAATAAAAAGTCTCCAGACCAAAGAGGTCACCTTAATACCAAAAAAAAAACAAAAAAACAAATACAAGGTATTTTTATAATTATTATTATTATTATTGTTATTGTTGTTAATATTATTACAGTTAATATTAATAATATTATTGATATTAACAAAAAGAAAAAAAGAAAAAGAAAAATTTTTAGAACCAAAAATCACACTATATAGCATATGCCTTATTCTAAATTAATTATGATCGACACAATATGCAAAAATTTGATAATTCTATTGGACAATTAGGATAAACTATTAACTCATAGAGTTTGTTTTTAAAGACAATAAAAATATTATAGAACATATTAATATTATAAAACATGTTAGAGATTTTATTTTTATTAGATCCAGAAAATTATAACGATTAAAACGAGCTACAATACATGATGAACGGACTATTGGTTAGCTAGATAATCAAAAAATAGATTTACTATATATTTTTAATGTTTTTTAATATTTTTTAATAATTTTTTTTTTTTTTTAAATTGTTGATGAGTCTGGCCATAGCTAATCTTTTTTTTTAATGTTAATGGTGAGACCTTGCTCTTATCTTTAATCAAAATTTCTTACAAAATCAGAAAAAATTTTATTGTATAAATCTAATGCTAAGAATAAAAACTTGAACTAACTAAAAGTGCCTAGTAAACACCTAGTTTTTTATTTGCAGCCTAAACCAGTGACTAATCTTATTTATTAATATTTATAATAACATAAATATATAGAAATATAAAGATAAAAGTTTGGCACTACTCGGTTCCATATTGTGGTGTGAAAACCTAGCTCAGGCCTAAATTGTGACTCTGTCTTACCAGATCACAGATGACTGAAATTATCTAAAAAAAAAATTCTATAAAAAATAAAAACGAACTATGACTAAAAAAGGAAAATAAACAAAAGAGAAAAAAGAGAAAGAGCGAAGAAAATAAAAAATAAAAAAACCCAAAAAAGAAAAAACTAAAAAAAATAAAAAAAAATTTTATAGAACAAGGATAAAAAGTTGAGAGGGATTGCACATCTCTTTGTAACAAGAGTACACTATTATAACTTGTGCAAGACTAAAAAAATTATATAACAAATGCAACAATTGTATATTTCTAGTATAAAGCTTTGCCTTAATGTTAAAAGTTCTTCTGACTTATAACCGCTTTCAGATATCTCTTTAATCGGAAGCCCTGATCTGACTTCTCTAAAGTAGCATCATATTTGTAAATAAACACATCATGTGGTTGCATTCTACTAAGTCTATCCAAATTTGAAAAGCAAACAATGCTGATCTTTTGAAGAGAGTAAGCCAAATCCTTACTTTTTGTAAAAAATTTTGGAAGACCGACAGAAAGATAAGAAAAAGAAAAAGAAGAGTCACCAAACCCAAAAAGAAAGAGTGCGGCTTTAGAAAAGAAAAAGTTTTGTTGTTTTCTCTATGTTCTTCTTTGAAGTAACAACCTAGAAACTTTGTTGAAAGAGTTGAGCTTTTTGTCTACACTCTATCAAGATTTTATATACAAGGATACCTCTTGCCAGTTATCTTGTATAGTAACACTCTTGGCTTGTATGCCAAATGTCTCTTTAGAGGAGTCCCAAAAAGCAAATAACATTAATCTCTAGACAAACTGCAACATAAATTATGACTCTCCAACAAAAAATTTGGTTTTCTATTAGTGGGAAAATTTGGGTTTAGTGATTATTGAAAAGAGTTTATAGTCTTCATTTAATATTTTTTAATGTTTATTAATGTTTCTTAATCTTTCTTAATATTACTTTATGTTTCTTAATATTTCTTATTATTTCTTAATGTTTTTTAATGTTTTTTATTATTTCTTATTATTTTTTATAGTTTTTTATTGTTTTATATTCTTTTGATATATATTGTAAAAGCTATATAAACCCTTTTTTTAACTTTAGAATTCATTCTATACAATACTGTATTCTAAAATATTAGGATTCTATAGGAATAAATACCTATAAATAGCCTTGTATCTAGATATTGTATTATAAATAAATAAATATATTTTTGTCCAAAAGTAAACTATGTCTCTATGCTTCTAATAAATATACTGAACTGCCCTAATAAGAAAACATTCTACTTTCACATTATTTTATATTTCGCCTTGTTGTTTTAGAGATCCCTGTTACTGTATACTATGTTGCAGGTGGTAAATTAAGAAGGCTATCCCACTTGTAATACTATGAACTCACAGAATCAAAATAAAAGAAAAAATTTATTTAAGTTGAATAGTTGGTTGTTAAAAAACCTTTGCTTAAAGTTTAGAAAAAAAAATTTACTTGATTTAATATTTTGTTTTTTTAAAAAAAATTTTTGACAATAATTTATCAATAACCACTAAACCAAATCCAATGAACTTTTTTTATTTTAATTTTACAAAGCTATAGAATTGAAATAAAAAAAAGTTTACTGAAGTTTTAAAGAATTTATTAATACTTAATACACATGATCCACATAAGCAAATCTGATTGGTAATCAAGAGGATCTACAGCATGTAATAGTAAAATTTTATAGAGTAGTTTTTAAGAGAATTTATAAATAAGGGCCCAGAAAGTGAAAATAATTACAAATACGGGTCCAAATTAAAAATAATTATATATAAGAGCCTAATTTTTTAAAAAATATTACATATAAGGACCCAAAATAACCGCAACGCTATTCACGCCTGTGGCTTGATTGTAAATTAGTAATTATAAATGAGAAAAGAAAATTTTTAAATTTAATAAATTTAATTTTCTTTGTATGAAATTGCTATTGTTATAACAAATCACTATAAAACATTGTGAATTTACTATGTTCGTTCAGCTTTAGAGAGCTACTCCTGTACTCTGTTGAAGCTTCGCCTTATAAATAATTGTGCTAGTTTAACGCTATCTTTATGCAATATTTAAGCGAAAATGATTTTAACTAGTACTTTATTTATCCTTTTAACTAATAATCATTATATAGATAACTCTAAATATCTATAATAAAACAATTGATAATCCTATAATCGCGATTTTGCTATCGTTATAGGCCTTTATATGTAATATTTTTTAAAAATTTGACCCTTATATGTACTTATTTTTAATTTGGGCCCGTATTTGTCACTTTCCGGTCTCTTATTTGTAAATTCCTCTAGTTTTTATTACCACATGCCGTATACTTCCGAAATAAAGCACCCCTCGGAGCAATTTTTATAGCCAAAATTCTCATGATCTAATACTCAGATCTACGTAATTTTGGTACCATTAGAATCAGCTTGTCAAAACAATTCGAATGGTACCAAAATTATGCAAATCCGATTATTAGATCATAAGAGTTTTGGCATAAAGATTACCAACATATTTCCACATGTTTTTAATGGCTATTTTTAGGTTTTTATAATCGCTTTCGCTAATACGTTAAGTTTATATGAAGCCACCCTGTATCTGATTTCATCATGACTGCCATTGAGAAAATTACAATCTATACTTTGAACACCAAAGCGTTGCAAGCGCAGATAGAAAAGGAGAAGGTCGGACGGGAAGACGACCAGACCAGTTCACCTTTACTCTCATCCACCTTTACTCTCGTCCACCTTTACTCTCGTCCACCTTTACTCTCATCCACCTTTACTTTCGTCACCTTTACTCTCGTTCTCCTTTACTCTCGTTCTCCTTTACTCTCATTCTCCTTTACTCTCGTTCTCCTTTACTCTCGTTCTCCTTTACTCTCGTTCTCCTTTACTCTCGTTCTCCTTTACTCTCATTCTCCTTTACTCTCATTCTCCTTTACTCTTGTTCTCCTTTACTCTCATTCTCCTTTACTCTCGTTCTCCTTTATGTTATGTTTATTACAAAAGAACATAGCAAAACTTATGAACTTATGTATGTGGAATGTTCGAAATTGATTGTACTGCTAAAAAAGAGAAGGATGATAGGGTTAAACTTTGGCGCGAAGCAAATGATGGAATGTATTGGGTACTTAAAAGTAAGCAAGAAAAGGACATATTCCCAATCAATGGTCAAAGGCCAACGTCTGGCCAATCCCAAAAAAAGCTCAATACAATAATAACCTCAACCCATTACTCTCATCGAAAATTCCCGGAACCAATTCGGAATTGTTGGATTGCAGGTTGTAGGACTAAAGATTTCTCTGAATGTTCTTATCAGAGACAAGCATGAAGTTCACCGTTATTATAAGTTATATGAATCAACAATTCCGATTCGTTATTCCAATGACACTTCTGTTCTGACTGAATTTGTAAAGACTTTTTTGATACTGCGGAATATTCTAATTGTTAATGTGTAGTACACCTCTACGTAGATCGAAGAGAAATTTAGAAACTAGTTCAACCGTATCATCTCCTTTACGTTAATTCATACATTCTTTTTATTTTTTATTTTTTATCGTATTAATAAAGCTTGCCTCAGTGCGATTTCGCACTTATAGTCAGTTTACTCTTGAATATGATCGAGAATTTTTAAAAATTTTTTTTGGCAAAGTGATCGGCGAGTTCCTGACCATTGGTCAGGATGGTACATAATTTTTATTTGAAATTAAAGGTATTAACTAATATTGAAAATATTTTTCAAGACGTGTACAATATTCTTTTTCCGAAAATTACTTATTATAAATGTTTGAGCAACTTTCTATCGTCCGTAAAAAGAGATCCGAAGATACGGGCTTTCATCTTCCAGATATCACGCAAAATACTTACAAGGAAAAATTCAGAATGGATATTTTTTTCGGATACGTATCCATTGGATCATCCGCAGAGTTATGTGATGCTAAAGTGATTGCTTATTTGTAACGGTAATAAAGCATTTTGATAAAAACAGGAACGTAATGTTAATTATTTAAAAATAATAAAGGTTTTTTCAGGTGAATGATTAAATTTCTACTTCATTATTATTATCCTGTAAAGCTCTTGCGTACGAATAAATTATGACAACGAAACAGAAGAAACAAAACGAGCTTTTAGTGCGGGAAAATTAGACAACTTATGTAATTTAAAAGTAACTGAATTAGCAATTTATTAAATAATAAAGAATAAGAATAAGAATTCTTTGTATAAATATTTAATGTTTCGTCAAAATAAATATGTGTCACTCGTTATAATCGATTCTATTAGTTAAAAATCCACTATAAAAGAATTTTATTAGTAATTTTATATAAATTGGTTTTGAGTCTGACTTCACAACAACTATTATTCATTTTATAGTGACTTGCATATTTTTTTTTGTAGACATCATTTCAAAAAAAAAAAAAGAATTAATAGATTCACCGGATTCAACAGATTTTATCGGATAGTTGCAGATTGAGGTAAAAAATAGTCGGATATCCACGGATCCAAACACTATTGTAAATAATAAAATTTTTTAAATTTAAAATTTAAAAGCCGGGTTGGCGAGTTAAAATAAAAACTTTAATACTGATACGTATGAAAACCAAAAATATCACTTTTAATAATAACTATCTAACCAAATTTAATAAACCTTTTAAAAATTTTTTATTAAATTTGGCTAGGTGGTTGCCTCGCTCAAAGTTTTACAAAAATTTTATAGCAGCTACATTGGGTAATGATCAATAAAATTTTATTGGAATTGAACATCTGACTAATTGGAATTGGGAATAATAAAATCCAATAAAAATTTTATTATGTCCAATTGGTCCAATTGCCAACACTGGCAGCTACTACTGTATTTTAATGTTTTTAAAACTTTGAACAAAGATATTTTAGCAACAACCTAACCAAATTCAATGAACTTTTTTTTATTTTGATTCTACAGAATTGTTGAATCAAAATAAAAAATTCCATTGAATTTGGCTAAGTGACTACCAAGATATCTTCGTTCAAATTTTTGAAAAAGTTTAAATTCTATAAGATAATTTGACTATGATCGACAACTTGCATAACCTGGCACATTTCAAACGTGCCAAAAAAAGTATTCTGAACAATTGTGTTTCTTTCATTGACCAATCAAAGTTTAACCCGTTATGCAACTAAAAATTATCAGATTCCAAAAAAAAAGTGCAAGAAACTAAACATGCTTGACTTTTTCACAATTCTGACTAAGGGCGGCATCGTCCTTTGGTCAAAAACCTTCGCTCGTGTTACAAATTTTCCGTTAGACGCCTTGATTAAAGAAGTGCTGATCGAAGAAAGAGCTGGCGCTAACAATTATGTTAAAGAGTCTTACAACATAAAATGGACTTTCGCTAATGAACTGGATCTAATTTTTGTGGTAAATGTCAAATATAAAAGTGAGTCTTACTATTAGTCTGTTTAACCTCAGATTCATTTTGCTTTGGCAATGAATTGTGAGCTTACCGTAGCCTTCAAAGCAGAATTTAATAGCCTATAACATAATTGTGACAACTTTCTAATTTTTATGTCTCGTTCAATAATAGGTAGCATATCAGAAAATTCTTCAGCTTGCGTACATAGAAGAACTTTTGGCGACCATAAAAAAATTCTTTTGCGATAAATTCATAGAATTTATTCGAGATACAACCAAACTTCATAAATACGCTTTCGATGATGATTTTGACTCGATTCTAAGTAGAGTTGAAGAAAAAGATGCTAAGGTTTTTTATTCACATTAAATCAACAAATAAATGAACTTGTTCACAATGCTGCTTTTATTGCATAATTTCATCACAGTAAAATTATCTTGAAATTCTTTAAAGGAGCAAAGTAAAAGATCAAAACCACGCAAATTCGAAGAAACAAAAAAATTTAAAGACACAGTTGAAGGAAACAAAAAACTTAGTAATTATATTATTAATATTTAAAAGGATTATTTTCATAAATTTTTTATAATTTTCTAATTCATTTTTAATTAGGTGCGAGTGACATATCGAAGCCACCAATTAATCCAACAATCAGTGAGGAAGAAATTGCACGTAACATTGAGGCGATTCGTGGAGGCAAATCTAATCGAGATCGCGGCGGTCGAAATAAGAAATTGGGAAGTACTAGACAAGTCCATGCGCCTCCAAATGGTGATTTCTCAGAGTACGTGTAATCAGATAAATTTAACCTGTCTTTAAATACCCTTTCTGACTTTTTTTTTTTTTGATTTATTTATTTAGGGATAAGAAACCAAAAAAGAAAGTTATGCGTGTATGGGACGATAAAGTGACTAAAGAAGAAATGGAAAATCTTGACTATAGCGGTCAAGGTGAAAATATTGATATGTCATCAACAGCTATACATCAGAATCTTGTTGATGAAAATAATTTAGGACATCGCTCCCAAGATGGTCATTATGAAGTTGCTGATTTAAAGCAAGATGATGATGAAGAAGATTACGACGATGATGAATATGAGGCGACAAATGGAATTGTGCAAGATGATAATAGTACTAAAGAATCGAGATTATTTTCATTTTTCAAAAACATCACTGGTCAAAAGGAGATCACTGAAGAAGATCTCACACTTGTGTTGGCAAACATGAAGGAACATTTAATTAAAAAGAATGTTGCGGCTGATATCGCAACACATTTATGTGATTCTGTCTCAAGAACTCTTGTGGGTCAAAAAATTGGAAATTTCAAATGTATGCTTATCTGATATTATTATAAAAATTATAACTTTTCATATCAGAAAATTAATGATAATTTATTTTTTTTTTCAATGTTTTAAAGCAATTCGTTCAATTGTAAAACAATCAATGGAATCTGCATTGAGACGTATCTTGACTCCAAAGACTTCTGTGGATTTGTTGCGTGATATTTTGCAGGCAAAATCTGAATCACGTCCATACACTATTTGCTTTATTGGTGTGAATGGTGTTGGTATGTATTGCATTGCATTATATTATTTTGCAAAATTAATTATTAATTTTTGATTTATATAAATTTTTAACAGGTAAATCGACAAATCTATCAAAGACTTGCTTCTGGTTATTGCAAAATGGGTTCAAAGTCCTAATTGCTGGCTGCGATACTTTCAGATCTGGTGCTGTGGAACAATTGAAAGTACATGTTAGAAATTTGAATGCTTTAGGACAAAATTCGGTTGTTGAATTGTATGAAAGAGGTTATGGAAAAGATGCTGCAGGAATCGCCAAAGATGCCATTAATTTCGGTAAGTACTACCGGTATATGCAAACATTGGTCTTTTATTTTTGAATTTGATTTTCAATTTTCTTTCACCTATAGCTAAGGCAAACGGGTTCGATGTTGTATTGATTGATACTGCCGGTCGTATGCAGGACAATGAACCTCTAATGCGTGCTCTGGCTAAGGTATTATTTAATTTACATACCGGTAAAAGGATTATTATTTGTTCGGTATTTTATTAACTTTTGTTATAATTTAAGTTAGTAACAGTAAATAACCCAGACAAAATAATATTCGTTGGTGAAGCACTAGTTGGTAATGAAGCAGTTGATCAACTTACGAAATTTAATCAGGCTTTGAAAGATTTTTCTGGATTACAAAACCCAAGACATATTGATGGAATTATATTAACTAAATTCGACACAATTGATGATAAGGTTGGTTAAATAATATTATGTAAACTTTATGTAAACATGATAAGGTTCAGCAATTAATCTCTAATATACTTTGATTAGGTCGGTGCGGCATTGTCAATGGCTTATACAACTGGACAGCCTATTTTATTTGTTGGTACTGGACAAACATATACAGATTTAAAAAATATGAGAGTCGGTCATATTGTACAAGCGCTTCTTAAAGAATAGTTTATATTTAGATAGTTTTACCAAATCAACATCAGCTTCATATTTTATCAGCTTCATATTTAGATAGTTTACCAAATCAATATCAGTTACAATAGTTTACTTCTGAATTAAGCAATTTTAAACAATTTTGAAAGGTTTTATTTTAAAAATATATTATATTGTACTTAATAGTTAAATAAAATATGGTAGTAGGAAGGATGAAGTTTATTTTTAACATCATTATAAGTTTGTTTCTTGTTTTTCCTATTTAATAATATGTTGTATTTACAGAATCTTTATAAATAATACCTTGAGTAACTCGAGTAATAATAAAAATGTAACATAGAAATTTTTTTTTTAGTAAGTTTCGGCAAAAACCCTGACTTTTTTTGGCAAGATCTACTCAAGAAAAAGTTCTCGCGTTTTGAAATCATTGTACTAACTGCGGGGACCTATAATAAAGATTTTCCGGTCCTGTTATAATGCTAATGCACCAAATTATATAACTTATTTTTATTTATTTTATTATTTATTAAATATACAATTTATTTAATTTATTATATATAGTTTTTAATAAATACATAA
>CAJVPY010006246.1:0-10690 GCA_910591965.1 Dentiscutata erythropus | reverse complement strand
CATTGCTTACAAAATCAGCAATTTAAATGTTTTATTTGTTTAGATTATTTGCAAAATGAAATTAAAAAAAATACTGACGCTTTATTAAAAAGTTTAACAAAAAATTTAGGCGAAAACTTATCTAAAGAAGAAATCAAAGAAAACAAGAATGACGATGAAGATGCAAATGAAATTCATGAAATATCCGATAGTAGTATAAAAATTGATCTACATTTATCTGTCACGTGGGTAGTTCATATTGCGATTTACGAAATTGTTGACTCAGGATAGCCAATCATTTAACTGTCCCTGCTGTTATTAGCGTTAGAATGTGTAATAACAATATTATGTGAACTATATACATTAAATAAATGGTTATGATCTTAAACTATGCATTTAAAACTTTATTGGTATATATATTGATTAGGCTGTCCAGAATTATGCAATTATAAATTTGTATATTAGGACTTTTTAAGACCTAAGGACCCTAGGTCCTTAAATTTGGACTTGGTCTTTAAAGACCAGGTTTAAAGACCAGGTCCTAAAGTCCAGGACCTAAGGACTTTACCAACTCTACTTTTAGGTCTTTCAATTATTCTTCCTCATCCATTGGCAAATCAGCAGGCTTTACAAGTCCTGGAATCTTCAATGCATTTTCCATCGCCGTTTTCTTCTGAAGCTCAGCTTCAGCTTCTCGTTCTTCTAGATACAAGTCAGCATTATCCCCAGCAAATTCTTTAAGCTGAATTAAAAAATCACGCAAATGCAATTTAAATTTGGCAAAGTCTTGATTCAGTTCGAAAAGACCCATAACAAAATGTTGAACTTGATTGCTAATAATAAAATATGGTAGAATCAGACTCGAATAAAATCAATACAATTAATTATGTTATACTAACGTTTGTAAGTGAGGGAACGCATTTTGTAATAAGTTCATAACATATTCCCTCAAAAATCTCTGATTCGTCATAGATGGATCTGTCACTTCAGCTGGATTAAACAATGGAGCCTGTACTGCGCCAGATTCCACAAGAGTAAATATTCGTTGAAGTACAGAACATTGCATTTTAAATCCTTTTAAGAGTCAAACAATAAACTATAAATGATCAACAAAACAAAAAAGAAAAAAAAAAAAAGGAAAAAAAAAATACGTACCACTTTTATGATCTGTATCAGTCAAAACGAAGAACACGTCTTGTAAAAGATTAAGGAAATACTGGCTATAAAATACGTTTGAGGTTGCTGTATCTTGTAATGATATATTATTAATCAACTCTAAACAAATGTTTAAACCAGTATCGGCAATATCGCGCATCGTGTGTTTGAAAGCCCAAACAATACTATCCATTATAAGTTTAAACTGTGTTGGTGGTAAAGTTAACAAAGCTAAAAGGGATAGTTTAGTAATGATAAATTGAGCGATCAAGATAGATTGTAAATGATTAAAGAACAACTCGTACCAGGAAAACAATGCTGATTGATTGCTCTAAGAAGTTTAAAGAATCCAACACGGTGTTCTGGGTACTCAGAAAAATCTTTATTAATCATATTTAACGTGCATTCAAATACCGCATTAAGAATGGCTGGGACTTCATTTGTAATTCCGGCCTGTTAAAAAACCATCCATATATAAATAACGGGATCTGTTATCAACTATTAATTGGAAATCATACTAAGTAAACATACTCCAAGTTTCGTAATTATAGTGGCCATTGAACTTAACACTTCAGCATCCCTAGCTTGTTCAACATTGGTATTATAATCAATTAGAACTGCAGACAGCAGTGGTGGCATCAGGTGCGTTATGACTGTGCTTGTTTCTTCCGATTTAGTTATATAAACCTCCATTAATTTAAGCGTTTCCTTCTTAATTACTCTTAAATTACGCACACGGGGAGTTTTTGTAGCAATTTGACCTAACATAGCAATAAAACTCAAAGTTAGGATCAGAATTTAGAAATGTACTATATACCTAATTTTTACCTTCTCTGTCGACAGTGTCTGATATTATTTGACTAACTGCTTTGTACAGTTTCAGTAAATTTACATAAATACGGGCAATTTGAACGGAAAAGCCACTACCAACAGCGGTACAAGCGGCAACGTTTGTTCTCAGCACATGTCCCAGAATCTTGGTGTTCTCCGGAACATTAAGGGCATCCAAATTTTGACTTACTTGGGCCAATATACGATCCCACTAAAAAATGTTTAATTAGTAAGCATAAATTTCATTAGTAATGGACAATAAATTGTTGTTGCATTGTGTATCATACCCCAGCGTTTGGGAGTTCCATATACATGATCACCAAACGTTCTTGAATTTGTTTTGTCGTTTGTGCTGAGATCATATAACCAACAGCTTCATAAAATGTTTGAACCTATAGAATATGTTTGCAAAAAATTAATTTTCGAATAAATTAAACGATAGAATTAAGTCTTTTTAAGAGCAAAATCTTACTTGTTGAGGAGACAAATCTTTTGTTATATTTTCGATAGTATTGAGAATCTCTTCGATGAAAGGACAACTTTCGCCTTGTTGTTGCGTGACGAATTGACGACGACACTTTTGGGCAATTTTTATAAAAGTGTCACAAGCCATATCTTGTACACCTACATATAAAAAATGAGGTTAAAAAGATAATTATAGCAATGTATATTATTGATAATTTTTTTATATATATTACCTTCATGCGTTTCGTGCATGAATTCAAAGAGT
The DNA here is from genome assembly GCA_910591965.1 of Dentiscutata erythropus. Lineage (NCBI taxonomy): Eukaryota > Fungi > Glomeromycota > Glomeromycetes > Diversisporales > Gigasporaceae > Dentiscutata > Dentiscutata erythropus. Next base: position 7,995 of record CAJVPY010006246.1, on the reverse strand, counting down.
TTATTAACAACAGTTTTCAAGAACTTCCAGTGTGCTTTAAGAAATCGAGGATATTGACCAACGATATACATTATATTGGAGGCAACCACAGCCTTATTGTCTTTTCCACGTTTCTGTTCACAAAGACCCAAAAGTTCTTTGATAACCGTTACCAAAAACCTTTTTTCGGTGTCCTCATCTATACAAGTTACGAAGTTAGATGATGGATAATAATGGTATAAAGCAAATCTCGGCTTTGATGGTGAGACAAATATTATTTGGTAGGATCATCATACTCATTGCACCGGATATGGATCCAATTGCCCAACAAAGTTTATTTAAGTTATTCCAAGACCATTCACTCCCGTCAACCTTTTTGTGCATAATTATTGAATTAATATTTTAAAATTATGTCAAGTAAATAAAATTGATCATGAAATTTCACCTGTTTATTTAATTTATTTGTCATAATATTTTCTGCATCTTGAACATCTAAATGCGTCAGATAAACTAAACACTCTCGCATGCTTTTATATAATGTGATGGTATCACTATCTTTCATGAATTCTCGAACAATTTCTCCTTCTTCGTTCTCAACAATTAGAACCTATATATAGTAGGCATAGACTATTAATATAAAAACAATTAATGAAAATAAAATAAATTTATATACCTCTTCAGGCTTAACCATACGATCTATCATTATAACCCGCAAATTGGATAATATTTCAGCATACATATACTTTCTCGGTGTAATATTTGCAAGGGAAGATTGAGGAGATGTTGCACCAGACAGAGAAAGCAAAGGCATCTCAAGAACAGAAAGTTGCTGCGTTTCCTCGTATAATTCAGCAACCTATAATGCATCATCATCAATATCTTAATATATAAATATATAAATATAAATAAATAAATATGCATATATATATATGTAACCAATAGGCATCTTACCAGCTTAGTCCAGTATTCTAAGCACACTTTGAAAACTTCGCGTTCTTCAACTTGAGAGATTCTAAGAAGATAATAATGTGCAGTTAAAAGGCCGTTGCTATTTGGTTGTGCTTCCATAATCTACGTAAACAGCTCAATATATTTAGTTATAGTAACAATAATTATTATTCTCTAACAAATTTGAAGCTTATACCTTTAAGTGAGCACTCAAAAAGCTAGTTAAGAATAATGCTAAATTCTGAACAAATTCTTGTTCATCATTTGAGCTATTATTATAAATCATTGCGAAATCTGTCAAAAAAAGTAAATAATCAGAAAGCTTGCAGTCGAATAAATTAATATATTCACTTCAACAAAATTAACAAATAAAATACCGGCTGAAATTGGTATCATCGAAGTGAGTGATGCTACAACCATATTGAATAAAGAGACGAATTTATCATCATATTCATGGGTTACACTTAATGCACCAATTTCAGTGAGACACTTCAATGTCACATTTCTATATTCAGAAGATTCTAAGAACTATACAAGCATCAAACATTGAATCAACATTGAATTATTATTAAATAAATTAAATTGTCAAAGAAACCCCGAAATTATTGAAATAAGTACAGACCCTAGTTCGCAAATTTTCGATAACGTTGGTCTCAAAGATATACCCTAACGGAATCCAATTTAAAAACCTTAACAAGGTTTCTAACGTAGCTTTAATTAAAGATGGTTGATGCGCTCTCTCCAATACTTCATTACATAATTCAAATATTTTAGAGAATTCATGACACATCTGAGTTTTCAAATTTTTGGTTTTGAGTTGTGTCATCTGTTCAGCCGAATAATCGAAAATTTCCTCGCTATAATCGTAAAATAAAGACGACAGAATATATAAAAATAATGATAAAAATAATAATAAAAGGAAACAGATAATAAGACCGATAGTAAATTGAAAATTTATCATACCATCATTACCATACCTTAATAGTTTAAGAATTGCCATGTTGTTTTCACATATATTCAAGTTAGAACGTCCGGTGCTTACAATCTCGGGAATAAATTGTGGCCAATTATGAGGCCATTCTTGCTTAAGAATCTTCATAAAAAACGGATAATTTCTACGTACATGAGCCACGAAGGAAAGCGAATAATATTTTAATGTTACTGTTGGTTACCTGCACCAAGATCAGATTAAGTTTATTTAGGTATGTCTTTTCCTTTCGAAGCGATTGTTCATTATCGGAAGTAGAAACAATGATATTCACGATGAAATTTCGGATGCCTTATTTTATATTATTGGCAAAATATTAGCATTTGATTACGCTGCACACATTTAGAAACAGTAAACATCATGGTAATCCACGAACCCATTTGCTGTTCCGGAGGAAGGATCTTCCATCGTGTCTGTATGAGTTTTTCTAGGATTTGAAGAGCAAGGTACTGAATTGATGGCAAAGCAGATTGCTAGGTTAAAACTCAACAGTCAATAAACCATATAAATGCATTCACATATATGTATATATAACCTTGGTGTAAGAGTATTTCGAGCGATCTAAGATAGCGTCAACTTTCAACCAAGCATCCGGATGTTCTTGAAACTGGGTAAGTATTTGTTGGGCCATTTGTTGCTGCAGACCAAAAGAATAATTAAACCGAATTGATAAATTGATCGAAATAAAACGCGTTAGCGCTGAAAAGAAAAAAATGCACGAAGTAGTTTGAACCTCGGGTCCGACGGCTGAATAAAAGGTCTTAACGACCATATCTAACTTGTCAACGTCGAGATCCTGCGAGAAATCCAGCACGCTCTAATCATGGGTTTAATAAGGGAGAATTTAAACGCGTCAATTTTGAAGCGTTTTATTCCACTCGATCAAATTCACACAATTACCTCCATTACGAATGAGCACTTAAATTATCAAAAGCTGAAAACTACGTTAACTACATGTATAATGATCCGACCCATCTAAAAAAACCTTACCCGAGTCACCTGACGATTGGCCTATAGATCACCTGAATAGGGATCGGGTCAGTTTAAAAAAAAACCATACGACGGATCACCTGATAGTTTAGATTCACCACATAACGTACGTACGTACGTAGCTGCGCGACGAACGATGATGCTTTAACAAAGTCACGTTCAGATGAGGACATTGTTTATTCACAATATAGTACGTACGTAATATATGATATATATATATATTATTATTTAGTGATGGGTATCGATATCATCCAAGCTATATATTTAGTAACACATAGTCAGCTTGAATGTTCGGAAATTTTTTTTTCATCTACAGATTTCGTCAAATTAAGGTCCGGAAATCTTATAAATTAAAGGAAGACACCAATGTAACACATGGAAGTGGGGGTTTTTGCGTTATGATTTCATAAAATATATTTTTGTACTTTACAAATCCGAATATATGCTATTTTTTATTTAGTATATCAATTTAGACTAAACCAAATATATTGTTTTATCTTATCTGTGAATCATTATTAAAGCTTTGTCTACCACTATGAGCTATTTTAACAGCATATAATCTTGGATTTTTTGTTGCTTTATACGTAATATCGAATTTCTTTATTAGTATTATGTAATTGTCATCACAATAAATAAAGTAACATATGTTTTTTAGATTATAAATAAGTTATGTGGACACTAACGTAGAGGGTGAGAAATAACGGTTGCTGACAAAACACGAATTATAATTTGTCATCAGCCCTTTTGCTGACAAACTAAGTATTCGGGCATGTCAGATGACTATCTACTCGAATTTTTGGCGGGAAAACATTCTATTGGACCGGAGTTTTGTAATAATAATATCCCGATGGGATTAGCGGAAACTCCGTTTCCGCATATTCCTGGCCCATGATAAGACTGGTACAATGATTTTTTAATCCTAAAAATGATCTTCGATTTACGAAATTCGAGAGATTGCCGTAGAAACTAGGTGCGGCTGTGCCGAAAGTATTTAGACATCATTTTTCGGTAGAAATAAAGCCGCACAAATGCCGAAATCTAAAATATATTTCAAACCCTTAAATACCTGCCGCAATTTTGTCATAAGTTTTAATAACGATAATTACTGATTAGTAAGGGAGATAGGGTAGGGTATTATGGCGAATTGGGTATTGCGGCGAATCGGGATATCTTGTGATCCTGTGATCAGAATCAAATAAAACTTAGACCATTCGATTCCTTTCATAGAGAGGAATCGAATAATATAAATTTCATTCGATTTAGGTCGCTACTTCATGAGATATTTAAGCTAATGCATTTTGTATATTTATTAATATATAGTGGCCTACTATATTATTGTGAACACTTTTTAAAAATTTATACAGAGCTAAATGTACAAAATATTAATAAGCTAATAAATTCTTTAAATTTACATCTTTTAAATAATAAACTTTAAACAACTTTCTCCATCAATCACCAAAATCAAATTTGGAGCTAAAGAAAGACCAAGGTTTGGCTATTATTTTGTTAAGACAACAATAGAACTAGCTTTAAGCTAAATAATAGAACACAGGAAAACAACTTGAGTTTCTTAGAACAACTTTGCTCACTACATTCTCTAAAGTGCACTTCTTAGAACATTTAATACTTCTGACAAAAATTTTAAAAAAGTTTTTTAGAAATTTGGAGATTTACTATTGATTCTATATTGCAAATTGCAATCTAACAAAACAAACAAACATATTTATTTTAGGCAAACAAACAAACAAGTTAGAATTTGTAGATAATCAACCAACATAACAAACAAACATATTTATTTATGAAACAACAAACAATATATATAAAATATCTAATCTTATTATAAAAATTTCTTTAATAAATCTGAAACTGAAAGGGTAGTAGTACAAGAAGAGCAAAATGAATTTATATAAGAACAAAATAGAAAAGTTGTAAAATAATTGGATAATAGCAAAATTTATCTTATTACAATTATATATAACATTCTGCAACATTTTAACTATACTTAATACAAGTTAACAAGGAACCAAATTCTAGAAAAAGAAGAAAAAGTTCTGCTAAAATATCTAATTATTAATACAATACAAATAAATGATATAGATAAAAATCATATTCAGAAAAGCAGCACTAAGATAAAAGTTGAATCTTCTCTTATGAAAAGTCTAATCATACACCCAACTAAACTCCCCAAAACAATCAATATTAATACAGAATTGAAAAAAAACAACAAGATAGTGCTTAATAAAAGTGAAGTTAAAACTGAACCATCTTTTATAAAAACTACTCTAGTAATACTATCTATTGAAATCAAGAGTACTTTTAACAATATAAAAATAAAATTACAAGATAATCCTGAAAGAAAAATCTTACAAAACAAGAAATAATATCATATACTCCAAAAGATCTTATAAAAATAGTTAAAGTTATATTAGTAAAAAAGAAATGCAATATGTTAGATTACGATCTTAAAGAACTCATTAAAGATGAAGCACAGGCAGATACAAAACTATTAAAGCAAACAAGCTACAAGAAAACCAAATAATATAAAAACATCTACAATTCAGTTTGAACTTCAAAAAACAAGATTATATATCAAAAGTTTTTGTCTCATCTACCTTTCTTTATGATTTGAAATCTTTCAAAAGATATGAAAGCATTGGTAATCAAATCATATCTGAAATATTTATAGTATAGCAACTGTTATTGTATAGCAACAGAATTTTAAAACAAAAATAGCATATATCAAGATTCTACCAAACTTAGAACAAAAAAAAAAATCTTTAAAAGAAAGTTAATTAATCTACTTGAAACAAGATAAAACATACTAAATCATATTGAGCAAGTTGATATTGCTAAAATAAAAACAAGAAACAATTACAAAAGTATTATCTCAAACATATCAATATTAGCATACAATAGCCTTCTCTTATATCAATTTAAAAAGTACAAAGTTCAAGTAGTATATATATACTTTACAACTGAAATAAAAATCAAAGAAAGAAAGCCTATTTGTATTTCAAATCAAAAAAGAATCGTTTACTAGCTCAAAGCTACAATCTATATTACTTCAATACCAAACTCAAATAGCATCTAATTACAAAAACTCAAATAAAAAATTTTTTACAATAGTATAGTCAAACCTCCATAAATACAACATGTACAGACTAGCTTCAATCATGTATTTAGAAAGGTTTGTATTTATAAATAGCCAATCAAATTGCAGCTTTTAATGTTTGATCTGCAGGCTTGTGTAACACAACTTGAATACTGAATTCTGATTAGCTACGTGCATTTAGGAAGATTAGTATGATATAAAAAATCTTTTAAGTGAACATGCATTTGCAAAATATAGAATGTGTATTTAGCACTAATGATTTCTTATAGCCAGGCCAGAAACGTGCATTTAGAGAAGTATTGCATTTATAGAGGTTGCATTTATGAAGGTTTGACTGTATATTTCTTTATAAGAAGGAAGATAGAAGCCAAAAAAAGCAAAAAACAAACCAGAAATGCCTAAAGAAAGAATCTAGCCAAGTATATACTTACTAAACAGATGTGCAAGACTACAGAACCTACTTTTACTTAAATTAATAATACAGAATTAATAATATTTGCAAACCTAAAAGCAATAATAGAAACATATCAGTGGATTTTTGGAATTTACTATTAAAAATTCCAAAAATATTTAACAGTAAATAACTTTTGATCCACTAATCCATTTTCAACAAAACAATTACCAAAAGTTTCGTCTCAGTGAGACGATTCTAATAGATACAAAATTACCAAAATCTAATCACAGGATTCTGATATCTTTGATAATTTGTTTTACTTCAGGTGTTTTAGAATTGGTTTAGTCAATTCTAAAACACATGAAGCGACGCAAATCTCTACTGATCTTGGGGTTTTGTAATTGGATTTTGATGATTTTATGTTTATTAGAATCATCTCAACAAGACGAACATTTTGATAATTGTTTCGTCAAAAATGGACCAGTAGATCAAATTTTATTCACTGTTAATATTTTTGGAATTTTCAATAGTAAATTTCAAAATTTTGCTAATATAAACCTCTGAGAAGTATAGAAAACATACTTGCAGCTGGTTTGAATAAAATAAAAATAAGCAAAAAAAAGAAAATCAAAAAAAAACAAGAAATTGGGAGATTTCACAATGAAAACCACTTTAAAAAAACTAAATTATATAGTATAAATTACAATAAATTAAGAGATAATCTTATAGTTGAGTATAAAATACAAAATAACATATTGAAGCAAATTTTAAATAAATTACTAAAAGTAGAAAAAAAGCAGAAGGCCTTAGCTTTAATTTCTCTTAAGAGCACCACAGTTGTTAGGGTTTCTAAATTCAGTTCAGTTCAAGTTCAGATTCAATAAATCTGAACTGAATCTGAACTTGAACTACAAATTTTGCAGATCTTTAAACCTAAACCTGAACGGAACTTTGAATTATAAACCTGAACTAAACCTGAACTTAAAGTTCAGATTCATTCAGATTCAGTTCAAAGTTCATGAACATGTTTAAAGTTTATAAACATGTTTAAGTTTAGTGAAAATATAGTAAAAAGTAAAATATGTTTTTTGTTTTAAATTTGAAGATTTTAACCAAACTATTTTCTTTACTAAATAAACCTTTTTCAACCTCTAATTAAAGTTACAGAAAAGCAACTTGCGATCAAAATAGCAGTTAAAACATTAAAATCGGCCTAGTAGATCATGAGATATAAGTATTTTTGTTTTTGCAATTATATGTTTTCTTCTTTATATAAATAAAGAAGAAAGCATATAGTCGTGAAGACTAAAATGCTTATATCTCGTGATTTACTAGACCGATTTTAACATTTTAACTACCATTTTGATCGCAAGACAATATTATACAACTTTGATTAGAAGCTAAAAAGAGATTTACTAAGCAAAGATTTAAAAATCATAATATTTCTATAATTTTATTAATAAAATTATAGAAAATATTAAAATCTATAAAATTGTATTAATTAAGGGTAGAGTGTACAAGTTGCAAATTATATATAAAACTAATAGTAAAAGTTTTTACTTTTTAAAATTAAAGAAAATATTA
>CAJVPY010006245.1:0-10692 GCA_910591965.1 Dentiscutata erythropus | reverse complement strand
GATGCTATCGCATATGCTATGCGATAAAATCCATGTTTATGCGCATATTATGCTATCGCAGATTTTCGGTGGCCCTAACTCCGCGTATCTATTTTTGCATGTTCGTGCAACAAAACAAGAATTTACGCGGTTGTGCACATGATATAAGTTTTTTTATAGCTAATTATATTATCGTGATTACAGCATACTTCTATAGATGTATTGTTACTAAAGTAATCTATTCACGTTTATAAATCTCTAAATAAATGACATATTTATTTCAATGTAAATGATATATAAATCCTATCTTTTTTAAAGTATATACTTATTTGAGCAATTACTTACCAGCAGAAATTTCTCAAAAGGAGCTAATTTTATCACCATATACGCATGTTTAAGTTCTGATTTGGAATTTTAGATATATACTTATAATTAATTCTGAAACCCTCAAGGACACTATTTATCTACACGTGGAGATACTTTCTGCAAATCCATAGTACTAACCAACCAGAATAGAGTTTTTACAGCAATTTGCTCTAGAAATCACGATAATTCCAACGTAGACTAACTCAACCTTTAACTACATACTGGTGTTACTGGAATAGCGAGCAAGTTTTGTAACAATTTTTTTACAGTAACTCACGGAGGAATCATGATAATTCCAATATATCTAACTAACTTCAACTACATACTTGTGTTATTAGAATAGTGAGTAAGTTATGTAACAGAATTTTTTAGCAACTCGCGATAGAAGTCTAGTGTAGACTAACTCAATCTTTAACTATTGGTGTTATTGGAATAACGCGTAAGTTTTGTAACACATTTTCTTTTTACAGTAACTCGCGATAGGAATCACGATAATTTCAATATATCTAACTCAACTTTAACTACATACCTGTGTTATTGGAATAGCGAGTAAGTTATACAACAGAATTCTTACAGCAACTTGCGATAATAATCACGATAATTCTAACATGGACTAACTCTACCTTTGACTACATGCTGGTGTTACTGGAATTGTAAGTTTCATACCACATTTTTTTTACAGTAACTCGCGATAGGAATCACGATAATCTAAATATATCTAACTCAACTTTAACTACTCACTTGTGTTATTAAAATAGCGAGTAAGTTATGTAACAGAATTCTCACAGAAACTTGCGATAGAAGTCACGATAATTCCAGCGTAGATAACCCAATCTTTAACTACATACTGGTATTACTGGAATATTGAGTAAGTTTTGTAACCTATTTTTTTATAATAATTCACGTTAGGGATAATTATATAACAGAGTTTTTACAGCAACTCGCGATAGGAGTCACGCTAATTCCAGCGTAGACTAACTCAACGTGCTTGTGTTACTAGAATAGCGCGTAAGTTTTGTAACACAATTTTTTTACAATAGGAATCACGTTAATTCCAATATATCTAACTCAACTTTAACTACATACTTGTGTTATCGGAATAGCGAATAAGTTATAACAGGATTTTTAAGAAACTTATGATAGAAGTCATGATAATTCTAGCATAGACCAATTCAATCTTTAACTACATATTGGTGTTACTGGAATAGCGTGTAAGTTTTTAATGCGTTTTTTATAATTCAAGATAAGAATCACAATAATTTTAATATATCTAACTCAACTTTAACTATATACTTGTGTTATTGGAATAGCGAGTAAGTTATATACCAAAATTTTTACAGCATCTTGCGATGGAAATCACGATAATTCTAACATAGGCTAACACAACTTTTAATTACATATTGGACCTACTAGAATAGCAAGTAAGTTTTATAACACATTTTTTTTACAGTAACTCACGATAAGAATCACGATAATTCAATATTTCTAACTCAACTTTAACTATGACCAACTCAATCTTTAACTACATGCGGTGTTACTGGAATAGCGAGTAAGTTTTGTATACAATTTTTTACAGTAAATCACGATAAGTACCATGAAATTCCAATGAAACTAACTCAACCTTAATCATATACTTTATGTTACCGGAATAACGATAGAAATCACGATAATTCCAATGCAAACTAACAACTTTAACTACGTACTGTGTGTTACCGGAATAATAATATTCTTGAATAAGTTCTGAAATAGATAATTCTAATGAGCTAACTTAGAATTATTAATGGTTAGAATTAGGGTTAGAATGTATTATAATTTTATGGTTACAAGCTTATTAACAAAAAAAATAAATCAAAATTATTAAAAAATAAAAATAACATAATTGAAAACATTAAAGTTTCAAATGATCGCATTTTTGTATTTTAATCTTTATGCATTTAGTTATTTGTTTACTAACTATATAGCTAATAATTATATTTTAAATTATTTATTTATTTTAAATTTAAATTAATTCTAATTTTTATATTTAGAGGTACTCGGTTAATATCTCAAAATTTTATTAATAAGAAAGCTGATACACCTTTAACTCTAACCTGCTAGCTTGATAACTTTAAGGTTATGGGGTTTTTTTTTATACCCGGGTATATACCCGCTGGGTATAATTGGTTATAATATTTTTAAAATACATACTATATTATTAGGGATTTGTTATTTATACCCCCAAATTTGTTATTAATACCCCCTGTATATCAAAAAGAAGCTGCGCCAAACTTTTTCTTAAACTTTGGGCTAATATATCTCACCAAGTCAAATTTAATAAACTTTTTTTTTTATTTAAATTTCGCGAATCTATAGAATTCAAATAAAAAATGTTCATCGAATTTGGCTTGGTGGGTGTCGAGATATCTTCACTCAAAGTTTGAAAAAAAGTTTGACGCAGCTCTTTTTGATAGACGTGAATTTTTTAAATCTTTAGTGAAGATATCTCGACACCCACCAAGCCAAATTCAATGAACATTTTTTTTATTTGAATTCTACAGTTTCGCATAATTTAAATAAAAAAATGTTTATCGAATTTGGCTTGGTGGGTGTCGAGATATCTTTGTTCAAAGTTTAATAACAATTTGGCGCAGCTCTTATTTTGATAGACGGTTTAGATTTTTTAAAACTTTGAGTGAAGATATCTCGACACCCACCAAGCCAAATTCGGTGAATTTTTTTATTTGAATCTACAGATTCGTAGAATTCAAATAAAAAAAAAGTTCATTAAAATTAGCTTAGTGGTTGTCAAGTTAACATCGCTCAAAGTTTAAAAAATTTTGATATACAGGGGATATTTATTTAGCATTCATCAAGGGTAAAATTCACCGTTTAATATTTTTGATTTTAATATACGGGGTCTTTGCCTTGAAAATGACCTTACGGTATCATGTACCGTAAGGTCATTTTCAAGGCAAAGACCCCATATGCTCTATCGAAATTTCACCTCTAATTTAAAATTAAATTTTAGTTAGGATTAAGTAAGGTAAGGCTTAAGTTATAGTTAGATATTGTTTTTTTTAAGTGTGATCCAAATTTAAATTAATATTTAATTTTTATATAATTTAATTTTATTTTATACTTTAAACTTATACTGATTTTTAGTTTTTAGTAATTATATAGCATTTATTATAAAGAGGTTCTGCACCCATCATAGGTTTTATTATTTTTCTAGTTTTGAATATAAAAATTTTCCACACAAAATTTTCATGTTAGTGTTAGTATTTAGAGTTAGAGCTAGAGTTTTGGAAGGGGTTTTTAGGGGTGTAGAGCATTTTTACTTAGAAGATCTTGCAATGATTAATTATCCAGTTTTTTGAGATAATATTTACATAGGTGTAAAACACCATAGGATGCGTTTAGTAAAAGTCTCATATACAGTAATATATATATTAATTTAAATTTAAAAATTTGCCGCTCCAGACTCATACCAGTCTGTGTGCACTTATAGAGGATATGGTTCATAGTTTATATCACAATCTCTAGAAATCTCATAATGTCAAAGTAGAATCAAATCGATTTTTCTAATCGAAATAATATTTACCATGTGATCCTTATTTCCCCGGTCTAGTGTCCACGGTTTTAAGTGGTAAACTTTTTGACCAATGAAATTTGGGGTACAGTAGTTTCAAACCTGGTGATGATGTCACAATGTAACATGACAAGCATTCGGCCTAAAATTAGAGATCATAGCGATAGTTAAGGCCAATACTGCAATTCTAGTAAACAAATGATATCATGATGCATTCTGATTTTGAAGTTAGGGTTAGAAGAGTTACCATACTAAAATCATGAGAGGAATTTTTTTTTGAAAACCTGTTTCATGAGTGTTATCATTAAGGATTGGAATCGGTTTAGTCGACTAATTAATCGACTAAACATAGTAGTCGATTAAACCGATTCCAATCCCTAGTTATGGCATGTTTATCATGTTATTTAATTATTTTTGAAGCCCCTCCCCTGACCATTTAAAATTATGTCGGAGTTTGTCTTAACGAAAATCCTCGGTCTTTTGAGGTAAATATGATCTTTTTAAACGGAAAAATAGTAATATATATATGTAATTAATTCTATGACTTAGCATGTATGGTTAGGCAGGCTCGACCTTGCATATATAAAAATCGGCTGTTGTTGCCCGTTTTGTGGTCAGGCCGAGGTGTGGGACCCAAAATTGATATGTATGTATTTCATTTAATTTTATTGCACTAATATATAAATAAATGATTGCCCATGCTGATACAGTAACATTCGGTCAACAAAAGACGTTTCACAATTTCCACGTAGATGATCAGATGACACAAACATTATTTGTTGCCGTGGTTACGTTAAATTCAGGGTACATCTGTACTATTTCTGTAAATGAATTAATCATAATAGTTTACTTATTCTTCTTTCTATGATAAAATTCCCTATTCCGTTCTATTTTTCACAAAATGTCATCAAAATTATCACAATGGATGCAACAAGCAATAGATGGTCATCATGTAGAGTTCATTCCATACGATTCATTCACTGATCGTAAAGAGATAGCTCGAGGCGCATATGGTGAAGTTGCAAAAGCATACTGGTCAACAGCTGAGAAAACAATTGCGTTAAAATCTTTATTTGACAATCCTGAATCCGAAAATGATAAGGATTTTGATGCTTTTATTAAAGAGGTTAGTTTAAAATACATTATAAAGTTTCATTCGATGTATTATGTGGATAGTTATTTCGTTGATTTTTAACGTTATTATTATTATCGTAAATGAGAATAGTTTAAGTTGATTCGATCTGTACATTATCACGATAATGTTATTCGAGTTTTTGGAATTAGTCAAGGTAAGTTCATTAAACACAACTTCTAGATAGTTTACTTCTCATGTAATTAATTATCATTTTACTTCTTTCGTGGACACTTCTTTCATGAATGATAATTAAGACCCAACTACATCAAGATATTTCATGGTACTACAATATGCTGATGGAGGAAGTCTAAGAGATTATCTTCAGAAAAATTTTCAAAATCTTGATTGGAAAAAAAAGATTTCCATGGGAAAACAAATTGCTAGCGGGCTAAAATGTATCCATGATCAAAATATTGTACACAGAGATTTGGTAATTTTTATTTTAATTGTTTTTATTATATCAATATTTATCTAATGATTTATCATACAAGAATATATCTTAATTCTAATTTATATTTAAATTATACTGATAGCACTCAAAAAATATTTTAGTTAACCAAGATAAATTGATAATAACTGATTTTGGTCTTTCCAAAACGAGCGGTTCTAGCACAGTATCTGCCTTGACTGGTATGTTTGCTTATTTAGAACCACAATGTTTCTTTGATTCTAAATACATACGTGACAAAGCGTCCGACATATACAGTCTTGGTGTACTACTCTGGGAAATATCGAGTGGTCGACCTCCATTTGATAATCAAGACATTTTTGAAATATCAAATAAAGTGAAAAATGGTGAAAGAGAGAAACCTGTGGATGGAACACCAGATGATTTCCGAAAGTTATATGAGCTCGCATGGAGTCAAAGGCCGGAGGATAGACCAGATATTAATACGGTTAGGACGAAATTGGAGGAGATGTTGGGTGATGGTAGGCAGAATGATAATTCTGTCGGATCTATTTCAAATAGCATGAAAAACACATTGAGCCTTACGGCATCACAATCACCTTCTTTTAATCAACAAAATAATAATGCCAATAAACGGCTTTCTCATAATCAAATGCCGCAACCTTATCAGCCAGGAGGATTTAATCCAAATTTAGGGTTTAATGATGGAAATCTTATTCGATCTAATTCTGATCCCAATCTTCTGCAAAATTATGCACCACAGCAAATTTATCAACCAATGGTGCCATATGCTAATAATAATAATAATCACGTTATACGAAGACCATTGCCTCCTCAGCCTCCTCAATATGTTAGGAATGACGCTAACATGAACCAGGGAATGATACCGGTTCAACAACAATTCACTAATAATGTCGCTAATGCAAATTATCCTTCTGGAATGAATAATCATTTTCAACAACCTATTTATCCTACTGTGAATGCTGGTCAATCACAAACTTATCATAACGCTAACCAAAATTTAGTATCAACCAATTTTAATAATAATCAACAACAATTCGCACCAGTTGCATATACGCCAACTAACATGAATACTCAGCCTATGGTGAATATGCCCACAATCAATGCATCGACTCAAGCTTACCAACAATCGGTTCCTAATACTGCGTACCCTAATAAAAATATTACGAGTAATCTTAATCAACAAGTTTTGGGAAATAATTTTAACCAACAATATCCCGGAAGTAATGTTAATCAACAAGCTTTAGGAGCTAGCTTTAACCAACAAGTTCCAGGAAGTAATCAACAGGTTCTAGGAAATAATCAACAAGTTCCAGGAAGTAATCAACAAGTTCCAGTAAACAATTATAATCAACAAGTTCTAGGAAGCAATTTTAATCAAAAAATTCCGGTTAATCAACAAGTTATGGGGAATAATGCTAACCAAGTTCCAAGAAACCAACAAGCGCCGATAAATTATCATATGGATAATAGGCAGTGTATGTATCATTTTAAGAATTGTTGATATTGCAGTTTTAATTTGGTAATATACAAACATTTTCTTGTGATATTATAGATCAACAAGGCGTACAACAATCTGGTTTACCAAATAAAATGCCAGCTGTAAGTATTTATTTTCTGATACATTTTAAGTATATATATGCCCTTGAAATTCTGATTTTAGAGTTTCTCTAAAAATTTTGATTTTTATTTTATAAAAGGGATGCAATCAAATCCTAGAAAAATATTCCATCCAATGCAAGCTCAAAAAGCCTACTGAATGTCACGCAGGCTATCACGCTGGATTTGGTGACATTGAAGGCTTAGAATATCACCTATCGTGTGGTGAAAGTATTACTAGTACATATGAATTTAAAAATACAACCGATTTGTTGTACATTATAGTTGCTAAGTATTGTGATAATATTGTAATGGTTGAAAAGATTTTTAAATTATTGAAATATCATAATGGTCAATCGAATGATTCTAGTAAACTGCCCAATTTTTCATGGGTTTCAGCAAAGTGTGATAGGACAGCTTTGCATTGGTTGTACGGAAATATAGATTTAATAAGTGATATAGATATTTCTAAAGATAATAAGAAACCAGATGATGTTTCGGAGGGTAAAAAGAAATTGAATGAATTTCATGATCATTTTGCAAAAGTGATAGAATTCCTAGTGAAAAATGGATGTGATATAAACGCGAAGGATGAGAATGGACGCACTGTTTTGGAACTTTATTTGAGCAAGAGAATGTTTCAAGCGGGGTTCACAAAAGTTATTGAAGTGCTATTGAAAAACGGTGCAGATCCAAATATTAATGTTACTATTAGGACTACTAATCTTAACAGGAGATCGAGTTCGAAAATAGATATACCCCATAAGACAAGCAACCATGGAAGTTCAAGTAATCTTGGAGCAGCAGAAGGATGTGTTATTTTGCCAAATATGTTATTCTTGGCAATCTGGAACAGATGGCCAATTAAAGTTCTCAATTTATTAAAAGAAAATGGTGTAGATGTAGATAAGGAATATGAGAATCTAGGCGACTTAGGTAATTTGTTGAAGATGTGTTTACAAAAATCAAAAAGTGGAAGACAGGTTAGCTATACGGATGGGTTGCAATGGGTATTGGATAATGTACCAAAAGTATGCGGAAAGGAGAATTTAGAAGCAGCAAAAAAGCTTACGGAGAAGAATAGTGAGGAAAGGAAACTGATCAAAACGAAGATAGGGAAGAAGAAAAAGTGGTTTTAAAAACAAAACAAAACAAAACGAAACAAAAAAAAAAAGAAAAAAAAAGCAATGTACATATATTAGAATGATTATTTTCGTTTAAATGATTTATTATATACATTTTTAACGCAACGTTTATTTAAGATTATTAATATTTATATTTTAAATTAAATGGCATTTTTCTTTCTTTTTTTTTTTTTTTTGATTGTGTTATTCAAATTTTTTTTAACCAAGATTCAGAATAATAAAAAAAATTTTCGTAATTGAGAAGCTAATAAAAACGAGTAAGTCCTGTTCCACTAAATTTCCAAAATTAGGGTGCGAATATCGTTATTATAATACCTTCTAGAAATATTCCGTTATTCCGGAGTCAAATTTAAAATGGCATATTGTACTCCATGTTACGTTGTACACGTTGTACAAATATACGGATGATCTGTATTACATATATAAATACTTAATGATAAAAAAAATTTGCTTTTTATTTTTTAAATATGCAAGATTACGAACACACAGAATCAACGTCAGAACTTGACCGTTTTCCACGAGAAGAATTTTCTTTTTTACCACAAGTCGTGCAAATCCTTGATAAAGTTTCTTCTGGCAAGAATGAAATTGAAATTAGAAATATGGTACATACATCAAAAGTAGAAGTTCGAATTAAATACGTTTCTTATATAGAATTTATGAAGTTGCTTAATTTGTTATAATAACTTTTCAAAATGGTATAATTCTAAAAGACAAAAAAGCTAAAAGAAAAGTTTCAGCGATGCCATCAAATATTACAAGAATTACCTGGTGCTGACTTATCACGGGAAGAACAAGAAGAATTATTGCGAACTGAGAAAGAATTACTTGAACAAAAAAGGTAAACTTCTTTTTCATGAAATTAAAATTAAAAGCTTTTCTTTTAAAAAAGATTTATGCTTAAATATTTAAGGGCTGCACGACGAAAATATTCAGAGTTGCCAATTATGCAATTTAAATAATTGCATCGGTGTTGTTGATTGGAATCTAGAGTATACTTTTAAATTTTCTAATATTCTAGCGTAATAATATACTTTGAAATTTTTTGAAGAAAAATTAATTAACTTTTATTAGTTTTCAAATTTTAATCATTTAAATTAGACAAATAGCATACTGTTAAACAGAGACTGAAATAACTTGTAACAGTTAATGTGACAAGAAATTTTTACGAGCAATATACATTCAATATATTAAAGTTTTTTATAATATTATTAAAAAGCAAATTTAAAAAAGTACTTAAATTCATAAAACTTTATTTTAGTATTAGTTAATCGTTTTGTAAAAAAGATGTGGCCACATGATTTCTGTTTTCAAATGTTACTTGAAATCGATAAATTCTTAAAATCGGTGGAATCTCCGATTCCAATATGACGTTGTGACCTGCAGAGGCTTTATTTTATATAGTAATTTAAGAGTATATAGTCAAGTAGTACGGTACGGAACGGATAGGACGGACGTATGGAAGCATGATAGTACGTACTGTAAAAGAAAGTTTCAAACTAAAGTAACTTTTTTAATTTGTTAGAAGTCACTTTCAAATTTCCGTCAATTAAAAATTGAGTACTGTATGTAACGTTAAAATTGTAAAATAAAGTAACTACATTGGAAAGTACGAAAATATTGTTTTTACAAGAAGGGTTTTTATTTCATATTATAGTGATTTCCATTATTTTTTGCATTTAAACCAATTTCATATTAGATTTTTCATGATATTTCGAAGAGTCTTATTAGTTGAGTTTTGTGAGGCACAGTGTTTCATAAAATCTTCAATAGGATAACCACAGTTATGTTTATCCAACTGAATTTTCAACTCTTTGATAACTTAAATTTTAACTAATTTAGAGGTATTTAGAACCCAATGAAGCTTGGTTTTTGTGTTTAGATGAGTTTTTAAAACAGCTAAAAAGCGATCATCAATTATACTTTCATTTTTTTTCGGCTAATAAAGCATTTGAAGCCATTTTGCAAAGAAAATCAATAAGAATTTTTTTTTAAAAAAATACTTTTAAATTAAAAATACTTGATGATAGTGCTTTTTTCTTTCGCTGCCTGACTTTAGTCTGGCTCTTTCGTAATGTCCCTCCCGAGCCCCCCCTAAATATATAGATATATATAAAAAAAAAAAAAAAAAAATGATGATGAAATAATGAATGAAAGGAAAGGTGGGAATGGGTAGTTCGGGGGCTTGCTTACCGACAGGAAAAGGAATTGCTCGGTAACGGGCTTCCTGACACTCGATAATAGATAATAATAATAATGATAATGATAATAATAATATTGGCATTGTCCTGCATGTATACGATTCTCTTCTTTTCGCCACGTGCTTACCACGTGATTTGCCAAATAGTTCGGCAAAGTATAAAGAATATAGTGGCTCACACAGCGCTTCCGAAGTACAGGGAAACACAAGCAAAATTCCCGGAAAATCATTTTACTAATAAAGATAGATTATACCAAGAAAACATCCGAA
>CAJVPY010006244.1:0-10695 GCA_910591965.1 Dentiscutata erythropus | reverse complement strand
AGAAGTTGAAAAAGGTTTACTTAATAAAGAAAAATTTTAATTAATAAACTTCAAATTTGAAAATTTTACTATTTTGTCACCAAAAATTTTAAATAAATATGAAATTTGATTGGCTAATAGAGGTGTTAGGTGTGGGTGGGTGGGGTAGCCTATTAATAAAGATAAATCAGCTGATTTCTGGAAGCTCTCTAACCAAAACAAAACTTCTAATAATAAATCACCAACCAAGAAGTTATCTTTAAAATCAAAAAAAAAATTAATAACTTTTTATTAATAAACATCAAATAGCTTTAAAAATTTTATACATATTTAATAAATTTTATATAGATATAGTGCAGAACACTATAAACCAACATCTTTTTATATGTATTTTATAAAAATTGATAACTTTAAAATAAAAAAAAATTAGAGATGTGATGATATAGCGAAGTGTAGAATTATCACCCTTCAAATAGCTAATCTATAGTTCAAATTCCAGAGACAACGATATTGAAAAATATAATTTGTGTTCAATATAATTATCTGCTAATCGGTTGTTTGGTACACTATCTAGAATAAAATTTTTTTTTTTTTTTTTTAACCTTTGATAACCGCATACTAAAATTTTATTAAGATTTGACATTCAATACAAGATTAAACACTTAATGTTTGATTAAACTAAAAGCCAGCTATCCTGTAGAGATGCCCAACTTTGGTTAGCATATTGATAATTGCCACTATACCCCCATGTGGCGTAGTGCAAAAATATAGTATAGCTTGGGCTCAGCTCCCAACACGTTAAGACCTTACTTTCCCTTAGAATTCTTCCTTCTTCTCAAGGAGCATGAGACAAAGGGGGAAAAGTTTAAACAAAGACTATGAAAACGACCAACAAAAAAAAAACCAAAAAAAGTGCAAAAGAAAAAAGAAAAACAGATTATGAAAAAGAAAAAACATAAAAAGAAATCTAAAATTTTAAAGGCACTATTATAACCTATACAAGGCTGGTAAAAATTATATAACAAATGCAATGCTTGTATATCTCTTCTGTAAGGCTTCACACTAGCGTTAAAGTCACTTTCCGATCTTTCCACCAACTCCGAATTACTTTGTTGCCCATCCTAATTCGTATCTCAAGCCAGGTGCTGCCGTTGTCCGAGGGTTACACTTATCCTAACCCAAGAAGGACCTGTATCTCAAGCCATCTATTGCCGTAATTAGAGTTCCCAGGCTGAGTCCCATGAAATAGCGCTATATCTATCCATAAACAAACACGTGGTTGCATTCCACTAGTTCGTCCAAATTTGAGATATAAACAATGTCAATCTTTTGGAGGAGGTAAGCCAAATCCTCACTTTTTATCGAAATTTTTTTGAAAGACCGATAAGGAGACGAAAGAGAGTAAAAAAGGAACCACTTGACCAAATAAATGAGAGCGACTTGAGAAAAACCCATTCTTTACTGTTTCTCAGTTGTTTTGCAACTAATAGCTTCATTGATAGAAGGCTTGGACTTTATTACCTCCACCTATCCACCAAAATTTTGTATACAAGGGCACCATCATCTGCCAGTTATCTTGTACACTGATACTTCTGGCTTGCATGTCGAATACATAAAGAAGTCCCCGACAGGTAGAGAAGGTTGACCTTTATAAAAACTGCCCTGTTGATGTCACCTCACTACAGATTATTGCTACTCTCCAGTATCGAAAGTGCTTTTCTTTTTATTAGAAAATTCAGTTCAAATGATTGTCAGAAAGAGTGATCCTGTATTATTCATCTAGAATAAGAGCTTTGGCATATGAAATCTAGATAATTAGAATAATTAATACCTATTTGGAAGTCTCAAGTAAGGAGATAGCTGAAACCTTTAACAGTACTATAGAAAAAACCAAATTTGAAAGTTAAGACTAAGACCAATAAACCAAATAACAAAAAATCCTTAAGTAAGAGATTCATCAACCAAACTGCCAATTCAGAAAAACTGGAAATCAACAAACATATATAATGTATACCAACTAAGTCGCTGACTTGAAAAACTGGCAGCAGGAAACCCTACTCCTAGCAGATCTGCAGATTGGAAAACACAAACATAAGGCATATACTAAAAAAATAAACTGGATATATCAGAGAACTAGGAATTTCTGAACTGGAGAAAAAAAATATATGCTATAGAAATATGGACCAAGGTAAGATGGGCCAAAGGCACCTAGAGCCGGGCCTAAGTCGAACCTTTTGAGTTGCCAATTGGAAGTAAGAGATGAACTAGTTAGAAAATAATAAAAAAAGAAAAGTTTAAATATAGATATTGAGTTAAAAAGTGAACCTTATAAGGGAATAGTGGTTATTAAACTATATCGCAAGTGGAATTTTTGGAGACTATAAGGACTAGGCTAGCCAGAATAGAATACAGAAAGCTCTAGTAGATCTACTTCAAGAATAGCTATAGTATCTACAGGTTGAATCAATGAATAACAAGTATATATCGAGAGATAAATCTCCTAATATGTACTCATTATTTTACTATAGATCCACCAAATAACTGTAGTATATTGGTAATATATAGGTTAGATATTGGGAGGTAGATTAATAATAGTAACATAATAGTAATATATTGGGACATCCCGGTATCTTACTTTTAGTTCAAATACTGTAGTGCCAAAAGTAAGATACCAGGATATCCCAGTATATTACTGTTATATTACAATTATCAATCTACTTCCAATATCTAACCTACAGTATATGCTACCAATATGCTAATAATATGCTACAGTTATTTAACAGATCTATAGTAGAATAATGAATACATATCAGGAGATTTGTCTCCCAATATATACCTGTTATTCATTAATTCAACTTGTGATCTGCTCAACAGAGAAATGCAAGCCAGTAATTAGTTAGTACAAACCCAGAATAAATCCTCAGGAATTCTAAAGCAAGATGCGAAATCTACAGAGATGAGCTGTAATTGTGGTAGTCTCTTGGTTAGAATGAAAAGATATATATGATTAAAATCAGAAGGTTTAAATAAGTAGTTCTAGTTTAGGCTGCAGGTACAGGCATCTAGTGTAGACAGTGCCAAAAGCACAATGGCTAGTTGTATCTTTATTGTATCCAGTACCATTGATTTCTAATAAAAAGTCCTTAACACTGAAAAAAAAATAAAAAAATAAAAAAAAATTTAAAAAAATTTTTTAGCCAATTTGTAGCTTTAAGTTTAAGCTACAATTTGGCTAGAAAAGATTTTTATTTTATTTTAATTTTAAGAAGATATATCAATTTAAAGTTTACTATGAAATTGAAAATTTGGCATTTACTATAAAAAAAGAAACTTATGTTATTTTTGACCAATCACAATTGATTAGATTATATTAGCCAATCAAAATTGATAAATTGATTATGTAATTTTAAAATTTGGCGCATTTTACTAAAAAAAATGTGTTGGTTTATGCTATCTCGCACTGTATTACATGCGAAGTATGAAACAACTGCTGTATTTTATGGTCAATGATGATTGGTTGGTAACCCAGTCGGTTGCCGAACAATTAGAAGAGAATATAAAATACAGCAGTGGTTGATTACGTAGTATGCAATAACGGTTTTATTCAATGAGTTTACTATTTCAGTTTATGCAATGATGTTACAGTATTGTGTAAAAATATTACGTATAAAATATTGATTTATTTTATATATATATCTGTTAATAGTAAGGCATTGAATAAAAAATTATACATGCTGAAATCATAAAACTATTTATGTTTAAACAAAAAATTAATAATATTATGAATAATTTTACTTAATCGTTTAAATTTTTGAAGGCTCATGTTATTAATAAAACATGGAATAAGAATAATCTAAATTTTTATGCTGAAAACCTAATAACTAAAAACTAGTTTCCATAAAAAATCCATAAATTTGATTAGGGGGCCATGACCTTGCTCGTAATTTGAGTTCATTCAAATTCTATGTTGGAAGATACCGGCTCTGTTTGATTTTATATCAACTTGCCAAATTATGTGAAAATTCTTATAAAATTGTATAAAATTGGCATATTATGTGCTATTCTGCGGTGATAAACACCAAATTATGTGATATAGATGTATTCTGTACTATGAAATAATCAAACTATCGATGAACGCCCACGAACTATAAATTCTTTACTGAGTATGGTAATTTGGCTCAAAATCTTAATTATATAAATAAGACTTTCACATAGCTAAACCGTATTTAATTACTTGATATCTATTCAATTCTTAGGTCGGATTCGTGTAGAATTTTTTAATGCATAAATTTGATTTGTTCCGAATATGGCACTACCGCTACTGTCGAAAATGAGACACATTTAAGTTTTGCTTGTGACCCAAGTTAAGTAGAAATCGTGATTCCACTTCTTGAATGTGTGCCAGGTTGGCAGCGCATTAATCAGTCCAAATAATTTACGCTAATTAAAAAATTCTACGTTATTTCTCTCGAATCATGTTCTTGTTATTTCAAAAAAGCACGTTTCCTTTCATTTTTTTTCATAATCTTTAGCTTCTAATATTGTTTTGAATTCAGAAAATACTGTATTCTTTCATAATGTTTATAATTTATAATTTTCAAAAACTTACAGACCAGAACGTCAAAGTTCTCAATACCGTATAAGCGCGACAGGGGTGTTATTTTGAATAATGGGCCAAATTTCGAAATTACACCCCTGCGTGTTATTTCGCGTTTATACGGTATAATTTGTCTCTCATCGGGGGTTACAAATGAAAAACAAACGAAGAAAATCAATTATGGGTTATCTGTCCCTTCCGCATTCGTGCTATGGCTACAATAGTACAGAATTCGAGAGTATCGAAAAAGCGACTTATGCTACTATTACTACAGATGTTACTAAAAACGATCCTTGGAGGGCAGGGCGAAAAAAACCAGAATTTCTGGAAAAAACTCTGCCGCTACCAAGTAGAAAAACTGGTGCCTATTACTTCAAAGTAAACGCTACCACAAAAAACCCCAATGACTGCCGTCTCGACAGACTACTGACTACAGAACTTGTTTATGACTGTCGTCTCGACAGGCCAAAACCTACCCAAACCAAAAACTTGACTGCTGTGCTGCCGGTTATCGTTATTGCTTCAATAACCCCCATTAGGGTTGGGTAGGGTGGGACGAAAAAACCAGACAAAGTCGGGTTAGCAGAAAAAACAGAAATTACCTTTCGTGGGAAAAAACCCATCCCCTTAAAAACTACTAATGGCAAAAACTACGTCAATACGACCTAATAATTACATACGAAATCATACGACTATCAACAATGCAAAATCACACGATAAAATCAATACAATGCATCACTTAACAATCACCAAACCCCGTGATCGATTCGAGACAAAATGCTGCTCCGATACTATCGTATCGGGCAGCTAAATGCGCGTATGAGAAAAATATTGGCTTTAAAAGTATAATAATAAAACTCAAATACCGTAAACACGTACTATATAGTATAAAAAAAATTCTTTAATTAAAAAAAAAAACTTTTCTCATAATCAACGCTGAATCGTATCTTAAAAAAAGAATAATAGTAGTGTTCCTTAATGTTAAAGACGTTTCATTTTTAAAATATTTTTATAACCTTACATGCATCCGAAATTACTGTAATGTACTCTACTTACATATTAAGTACGGTTAACTCCCTTTACAATGTACCTTTTTATAATTAACGAACTAAAAATTTAAAAATTATATTATGCCTTCAATTCACAAAAGAAATATAGAAAACTTTCAAAGTACAGGACGGTTGAGAAACACATGGTGGAAGTTTTCGTTGAAAAAGAAATTTTATGAATGCACTGTATATACTGAAATAAAAAAGAACATTGTGGCTGGGTAGTGCGCCATCAACCCGGCACACATTCAAGAATTGCAAAAGGTTTGGGTCGCAACACTAGTTCGCGCCACGCATCACGTGACATTGAAATTTCGTTGGCCGCGCCCCCTAAATCCACGATTACCACCACGACCACGGCCACGATTTCCAAATCCACCGCGTCCGCTGCGAAATCCAACATTACCACCACGACCTCTGAAATTTCCACGACCTCTATTTCGGACTATTTTAAAATAATAATGGCATTATTATTATAATTTAAATATTTGGTATACCAAGATTAACTAAATTAACATTAATAATTACCATTCGGAAATTTCCTTTGGTCTTTATCAATTTTGAAATATTTTTGAATAGAAAATTAAATTATATTACAAACGCAAGTCATCCGTTTAAAATATTTACCTTTAAATTTGGGTGGAGGAGGTTTAGGTAAAAATCTTTCAAGTGGTAGTAGTTTGTCTTCACCAATAAAAACTTTATCATTTGGTTTAAATGATGTCGCCACAATACCTTCTTGAAGTTTGACAGTAAAATAGACCTTATTCATAGGACCAAGAATTTCATCTACTTTACCGATCGATTGCTTATTTTCTAAATATATTGTAGCGTTGAAATATGGTATTTTTTTATTGGTTGAAAGGCAAACCATATCTCCTTCGCAAGCATGAAGGAAAGTACCCATCTCTTAAAGTCGAACAAAAAGTCATTAAATAAGGAATTTTATGTCAATTAAAATTAAACAATAAAAATTAATTTCACCTGCAATTTTGTCTGGGGGTCCTATAGGTCCTGTTGACTGTGTGAAAGAATTACGACCTATTAAAGGTATTGATCTTTTTTAGATTGTCAAATATATTTATATTTAATAAATATGGTGTAATTACCAATTGACCTCGCTCCTCGTCCACGACCACCTCGCTGCCCTCCACGACCTCTATACATTTTATTAGTTGATGAGTTTGATGAGAATAAAAATCATTGGTAAATCATTAATCTATTATATAACGATAAAAATGATAATCATTTTAATACGTAACAAATTTTCTCCATCATGTGACAAGCATTTTTTTTTTATATATATATATAATGCTTGCGATAAGTAAATTGATCAATTTAGCAATATGCCAGGTTTTGATAATGCTAGACAATTTCCACAATCAATAGAAGACATTGATTTTTCCGATATTGAAGAAAAGTATCAAGTTCCTTTTGAAGATGGATTTGATACAATTATTGTAGTGGACAACGCGCCAGTTGTCGACGAAAGTAAAAAAGATAAATTATTAAAATTTATCAAGAAAATTTTCAAGAATGCTGGTAATATCAAGGAGGGGGGAATCCATATGCCAATGGACCCTGATCCTGAGACCGAAGATCCAACTTCAAAAGGGTAAACTTTGAATAAACTTTTCCATTATTTGTCAAGCTTCGTAAACTGTGAACTTGTTCTACATTATAAAAATTGGATCATTTTAACTTTCAGATTTCTCTTCATTGAATTCGAAACACCTGAACAAGCAGTGATGGCCATAAAACAATATGATGGTTATCCGATGGATAAAACTCATATACTTTCAGTGAACAGATTCACAGATATTGAGAAATATTCGCAGATTGAAGAAGAGTACAGAGAACCGGAAGAAGAAAAATTTGTGGAAAAAGTATGTCATCACGTAAATTTATTCATTCATAATTTCAAATTAATATTTACATTATCAATAGGAGCATTTGAGAAGTTGGCTTACTGATCCTCAAGCCCGTGATCAATTTGTACTTTACCGTGGTGATGATGTGTCCATATTTTGGAACAAAAAGACAGAACCACCTGAAGAGGTCCATAAAAGAATAGTAAGCACATATCATGTAATATCAGAGTTTCTTTGTCAAAGTTCCCTATTTTAATTTTATCTTATAGAATTGGACGGAGACATATGTCCAATGGTCTCCCTTAGGTACTTATCTCGCAACGTTTCATCGTCAAGGCATTGCATTATGGGGTGGGCCAAGTTGGAACAAGATAATTCGATTTGTACATTCAGGTGTTAAACTTATAGATTTTTCACCTAATGAAAAATATCTTGTTACGTGGAGTAATGAACCAATTACTCTTGGGCCTAATGGAGGAGCGGGTACGCCTTTTGGTCATGAGGATGAGGGACGTCAAATTATTATTTGGGATGTTCATGGCGGTAATCTCCTTCGATCATTCCCGTCATCAACATCATCCACTGACGGGACTCCTAACAAAATTACATGGCCAATGTTTAAGTGGTCGCCATCTGACAAGTACTTTGCCAGAGTAACACAGGGGCAACAAGGACAACAGGGGCAACAAATACTTTCGGTATATGAAACACCTAGCATGGGATTAGTTGGTAATAAAAGTATCAAGATCGAAGGTTTAGTTGATTTTGAATGGGCTCCTGCTTCTGATAAAGAAAAAGAAAAGGATAAACATTCAGGAGATAAGAAGCAAAGAGAAGAATTACTTAGTTATTGGACACCAGAAATTGGAAATCAACCTGCTCGTGTGACCTTATTAAATATTCCATCGAAAGATATTGTACGAACAAGGAATTTGGTTAACGTTACAGATGTATGCTATGAATTTCTTGCTCATAAATAATTCTTTTTATTATATGAAGATATTTATTAGGCAGACATTAATCTCATGAATAACTTTTTTTAGTGCAAAATGCATTGGCAATCAAATGGTGACTTTTTGTGCGTCAAAGTGGACCGCCATACAAAAACCAAAAAGTCAACTTTCTCTAATCTTGAAATCTTTAGAGTTCGTGAAAAAGATATCCCCGTTGAAGTTATTGAAGTGAAAGGTACTTGTAATATTAGCCAAAGTTTTTGATGAGCTTTTGTAAAATATATTTTGATTTTTATTATTTACTTTCATTTAGATGTAGTAATTGCTTTCGCCTGGGAGCCCAAGGGTGAACGTTTTGCAATCATTACAACAAGTGATCCCAATTATGCTCAACCAACACAAGGTGGCGTAACCTTAAAAACAAGTGTATCATTTTATTATCTTGAAAAACCAAAACCTGGTAAAGGTGATTCAGTTGGGACTGCTAATTTCAAACTAATAAGTAAGTAGTTATAATTTTATATAATTTTCTTTAAAAAACATAAGCAACCAAAAATTTAACATTTATTTATCTAGAAACTCTTGAAAAAAAAACATCAAACGCCATTTATTGGTCGCCCCAAGGCCGACATGTGATCTTAGCTACTTTGCGTTCTGCTACAACTTTTGACTTGGAATTTTGGGATCTAGATTTTGAAACGACTCTTGAACAGAAGGAATTTGCAAAGGCCGATCCAGCTGCAAATTTACAATTAATGAGCACGCAAGAACATTATGGCGTCACTGACGTTGAATGGGATCCTACCGGTCGTTACGTTATTACCAGCTCTAGCTTCTGGAGACATAGTGTAAGCATTAAGAAAGATTTACTGTTTATGATCGTTGTACTTGCAAAATGAGATGATAACGATATTTCTAAAATAAATAGATAGAGAATGGGTATATCTTATGGGATTTTAAGGGTACACAATTGCAAAAACATTTGATGGATAAATTCAAACAATTGTTATGGCGACCTCGACCAAAGAGTTTATTAACAAGTGAACAAAAGAAAACAATAAGAAAAAATCTACGTGAGTATTCTAAGACATTTGACGAAGAGGATTACTTAGAAAATTCAACGGTGTCTAAAGAGCAAATCGCTCATCGACGCCGCCTGATGGATGAATGGAATGCATGGCGTAGAAGGGTAGAAAAGGAGTTGTTAGAAGAGAGGGAAAATTCTGGTATTATTTCACCTTCCAAGCGAGATGACGATACTATAGAGGTTATTGAAGAATGGATTGAAGAAGTAGTGGAAGAGACTGAAGAGATCATCGATGATTAATTACTCTTAAATTAATCTATATTTTTAGGATATTTTTACAGAAGACCCATGTTCAATACTATTGCAAACATAAATATGAATTTAAAAATTCGAACATAGTTTTATATTTTATTTCTAACTTTGACATATTATACTCCAAGACAAAATTATATTTTTGTACAATAATAACATATGCAAGCAACAATCTGCAATTTGCTTCTTGGTGAATGCAAGATGTTTTTTTAATAAAATAATTACAAATTCACTCTTATTAGACCATCATATAGCATTAAAATATATGTTCTGCAGTTTTGATTACATAATAAACTTTGTTATAAAAATTGTCAACCCTTAATCTTTTTTGTTTTTATTAACATCTCCTTCAAGGTTTTCAATATTATCTTCAAGTTCTTCAAGTTTCTTTTTGTGCTTAGCAAGCTCTTCACGAAGTTTCTTTAGTTTCTCGGAATCCTAGATTATAAATTAAGAAATTAATAAAGTTTATGAATTAAATCATGATAAAAATGAAAAAGAATTAAAACAGACATGAGCTCTAATCCATTGGTCCTCAACAGCCTTTTCCTTCTTAGAGAAAGCGTCTCCCGAATTACGAATGTGACCGTCTGAACCGTAAGGGTCAGGAACAAAGTAACGTGGTTTTAAACTCATTACGACACTTAAAGGAGTAGGACGGTAACTAATATCACCATATATAATAGATTTACGAAGTGGAAAGCGAGAACGGGAAGCTAATGAACGAAACATTTTATATTATTGTTTTTTTTGATGAATTTCTTTAATAAATGCGCCACCAAAATTTGATATCACGTTAGGGGGTGAGATAACATATTAAACTTAGTACGTACAGTCAGGGGATTTACCAAATTAAGAAATCACGTTCTAGAATGATCTACAAACGGATTTCTGAATTTGATTGGCT
>CAJVPY010006243.1:0-10695 GCA_910591965.1 Dentiscutata erythropus | reverse complement strand
AAGTGATTAAACTCAATTATCTCAAAATTATATATATTGACGTATCCGCCCTTTCTACTGCAAAGGCCCCATATACAGTACACGTCACTAGATATATCGACATTTTTGGGACATTAGTAAAAAAATTCAAAATGTCAGTACAGTGAGTTATACTGACATTTTATATTAAATTTTTTAAAAAAAATATTGGTATAGAAAGATTTTACTATGATGTCAGATGTCAGTATAACCAGAGTGACATGTATATCAGTTGATCAAGATGTCACATCTAATTTTTTATTATATAATTTTCATAAATTATACAAATCGATGAAATCACATTTTTAAAATTTTCTCCCATAGTCTTAGTTATAACACACAATGTTCCTTAAAACAACCAAGTTTCCAGGACTTCAACGAATTGAACTATATAAAGAATATGAAAAACTAACAGCACCTAGTAATGTGTGATCTCTTCAAAGATAAGCAATTATTTTGTCTTCTTTTGCAAGATTCTTTTGGAGTTTTCGAAATCTTGATGTGAAAAATAGCTTGTTAGATGTGTACAAGTAAGAACTTTTCCTAAAATGCATCTTCAAAAGAAGGGTATCTTATAAAAATATAGTGAAAATCATTTTGTATTGTATAGATTGTGATTTTTCTAATTAGGTTTTCATTTTTTTTTTTTTTTTTAGCACAGAAAATAAGCAAGTTAAAGTTATTTGGCATTTGTATATATAGTATAAAAAAAAATATGGTCTTGGTTGAGTATCTGTGTAGTACTTCAGTCTTTGTAAATTAGTCAAGCAAGTAGATTTTGGTAATACGTGTCAAGTATGTGGAATTTGATATTAAGCATAAAGCTAAGTATTGGTTATTTGTTTGTTGTGTTCTCTTCTGTTTTACTTTTTTTTTACTGCTATCTTTTTTATTTTAAAAGCACGAAGAATGAATATTGAGCAAATATCTCTTTGATGATTACAAGGGTAGATGTTATGTAAAGCAAAAAAATTAAATAATTTATACAAGGACTTTTGTAAGATATGTTGTATTTGCCAAATTTCATCAAAAAAGTGTTAATTTATTTTATATAAAAAGGTTTGTTTGTGTTATTTAAAAGTACAATATGGGAAAAGTTAAGAACTACACGGTATATCGATAATATCTGTGACAACACCATTCTTCTTTTAATAGATCCGTTTTATGATCAATTTGTGGTGTTATCAAAGTAATTTTAAATCGTATATTTGTATTAGAATAAAAAAAATTTTTTACTTGTTGTAGCAGTATAATATTCAATGTAATTATAACAATAATTATATAAAATTTTATTATACGTAGTATTAATTCGATTAATGAATATATACATATATATAATAACTATTCTTTGGCTCATAACTATTTTCTAATAGGATTATTTAAAATTTCGCATAGTACAAGCGACTCTAATAATAATAGTTTCATTCAGCTCTAAAATCTTTCGACCAAACACAGGTAGGGTAGTTCTACAGTAGGTACTACAAAAATGCAAATGAGATTTTAAGTACTTTGTTTTTTTGTTAAAAAAAAAACTTAAAATCAAAGTGAAGTTATTAAAATACTTATACTACACGCAAAAGTATACAAAAGCTTTTATAAATCAGTAAAATATCAAGCATGCTGCTACAGTAGTACTATAAAATATGTAATGAAAGGTCATCTTTGAGGAGAAGATTCTTTTTGGTTTTACTTTCTATCTTGCTTTAAACTTATTTATAATATAATATTTAACTTTCTAAGCTGTTGCACTATATCTTGTGAGTGCAATTTCCTTTTATGAAACCCCTGAAACCAATGATCAAAAGCAGAACACCGTTGCAATTTACTATGAAAAGGGATTTTCACATATAGATGTCGATTACTCGAATTTTATAGTAAAAAATTTACCCCGTGATCTGCGTGACATCTCGACCGACTGATATATATATATATACTACGTATACATACAGTATATATATTTTATTAATTCGAACTAATTTTTAACTAAGGCTATGCCTAATTATCTCGGTTCAAATTTATAAGACGATCTATCCACATGATTTATCTCATAGCAAAAGTTGACATGATCGTCATGTAGATACTGTGCCGATAAGACCATCTCAAATTTTTACATATATACTAATAAAAAATCATATTCTCTAACTCAAATTTTGTGTTGGACAATTTACAACATCCAATCAGACAAGTCTGCTCTATGATCATGTGATCAAGTCACGGGATATATAAGTCTAAATTTAGAAAATTTATAATGAAAAATAATACGTAAAACCTACTGTGTTTCGTTTGAAGCATTATTATTCGTCCGTTTAGTAACTTTAACGGAATATTAGCGTTAGACTGTTTCTACCGAAATTTAATTACAATTATTCAAATATCAAATTTGATTTTTTAACTAAATAAAAAAAGGTAATGGGTAAAAAAAAGAGTAAGAGACAAGTACGACCTTGGTGTTGGTATGTGTTCAAGAAAGATGACGTTTTAAGCGTTAGAATAAAATAAAGAAACAAACGCTAATCTACTAACTTTAGGTATTGTGAGCGAGATTTTGAAGATGAAAAAGTATTAATCCAACACCAAAAAGCGAAACATTTTAAATGTCCTCATTGTAATAAAAAATTGAACACAGCCGGCGGAATGGTTGTTCATGTCGCACAGGTGCATAAAGAAACTATAGACACGTAAGGATTGATATTTAACAACAATTAGTCAAAATTATGTAATTATGAAAGTTGGCATGGAAAATATATTCTTAGAGAAAGACGTAATTAACGTTATTCTTCATACATTTTTTAGAGTCCCTAATGCAATGAAAGGTCGGGAATCCACCGATGTGGAAATTTTCGGTATGGAAGGAATTCCACATTCAGATATGCTAGCTCACGTGCAAGCGCTTGAAAGTGGGCAACCCTCAAAGAAAATCAGGTCAGAGGACCCCGTTGAACTTTCAAGTGAGGAGCTTAAAAAACAACTTGCGCAACATCAAGCCATGATGCAAGGCAATCCTCAAGGTGCATATTCTTTTACACCTGGATACGCTATTCCTCAACAACAAAATTTGTCATCGTTGATGCCTCACCAGTACAGCCAATTTTATCGAAGACCTATATTAAGTCAAGCACCGTTTCCACAACCTGGCCTTTTTCGACCAAAGTAATATGCTTAATCTATACAATTATTTTATGATAACAATTAGTAACAATTTTTGACATTATTCTTAGTACATTGACAGGGCAAACAGTACCTTCTGTTCCTGGCCAACCATGGCGTCCTCCTACTGGTACATCTGCACCACTATTTGGAACTACTACACTGCCACTTTTTGGTGCACCATCTTCTAACACCAGTCAATCATCAATATTTCCTCCTCGTCCTGCCAGTACTATCGCATCTGGATCTCCGTTGTATCCTCAAGCTTCATTAATTCCTACTCCTGGTCAGCAATATCCACCTTATAACAATGGACAATCGGCAAATCCTTCTTTAACACAATATCAACAAACATTGACCAACCCTACTGTTATTCCACCTGTGAGTGAAAGTGGAACTCAAATTGATAGCATGGGCGATCCATCTATTACACAGCAATATACTCAAAAATCACAACAAAAAGTAACATTGATTTATAGTGACAACGAAATTTCGATGGTATATATCTATTTGTTTATTTGATTTCTTTATAGTATATTGATTAATTCTAACAAAATTTCTTCATTGTGAATTTGTGAATTGGAATAATAGGAAGAAAAAAGAGCGGAACATTTAAAGAGAGCGGAAGAAAAAAATTGGTTTAGTGAGGATAATCACAGACAGCAGGTGCATGCTCTCGATCAATCTGTCCAATCTCGTATTGCAAATCTCAAAGGGAGGGTTATGTGATAGGATGGTAGCATTTTTTAGACAAGGTCTTACACAATTTATATATGTCAGCCTTCATTGTTTTAGATTGACTTCATGTGTTGGGCAGGATTATCTGGTAAGGAAATAAAATCCGGTAAGCGCAGACAGAAAATGAAATTGCCGCTTATTGTGATATATTAAATCGTTCGTATTTTCCTGTTGCATGATTCCCAATTGTTTCATGAGCTGGAGATACATTATTTTATAATTGTGACCTTACTCTATTGTCTTAGCTAATTTTTATTGAGTGTATTATATATAACCTTCACTCTCTCCGACAGTTTTTTTTTCCTTGGTTTGGGGTTTGTATAATTCTTCATTGCCCTTGTCTTTTGCATATAACTATTAGAATATAACTTCAGATAAAATATTATGTACAACAAAAAGTAACATGTCAGGTTGGTTATATCAAGGTAGGCAAATTTTATTGAATGGGTGGGTGTTTTTCATGTATGTTAGTATGTTTCAGAAAAAAAAAATTAAATAAATTGTTCAGAAACAATTGGTGGTTATTTTAACGGGACCTGTATTTATTGGTTGTTTTAAAGAACTTGGTTCAGTTAAAATTGCCACTGGCTATAAATTGGCATAATACATCTATTCAATATAAGTGATTAGAAGTTAGTTGCCAGACCTTTTTTACATGCGCGATATTAATTTAATTTGAAATTATATAATATTTTAAGAGTTTATTAACTCGGTATTCTATTATAATACTTTTTGAAGTATATTAACTAAAGATGGGTAAATTAATAGTGAGAAGGGTTTAACCCCGATTTTTTGCATATAAATAAATATTTATTTGATTTTTTACCGGTTAGTACTTTAAATAGTATTTTGAGCATAATATTTTGTATAAATTATTAATAAAATTTTGAATTAGATATTGTGTATACGTAGTGCTAAATAAAATATATTAATTATATAATTATATATATATAGTATACTGTATTATATTATATAAAACTTTTTTTTTATTCTCTAACTTTAAATTTTATTAATAAAAATTATACAGTATATAGTATTTAATATAGGTATATTTTAATTTTTTTTTTAACAATTATATATATATATACACGCCACTCTGGTTATATCGACATTTTTGAGACATTAGTAAAAAAATTCAAAATGTCGGTACAGTGAGTTATACCGACATTTTATATTAAATTTTTGAAAAAAAATGTCGGTATAGAAAGATTTTACTATGATGTCGTTATATCCAGATGTCGGTATAACCAGAGTGACGTGTATATATTTTCTGTTTGACAGTCTTGTTGAAGCTCAAAAAATACAAATAGAAATGAAAAGGTGATTTTTTAAAGAAAAAATAAGAGGAATAGAAAAATATAAAAAAACAAACAAAGAGATAGGCATTTAGGGCTAACAAAGAAAATACTATCTTTATCAAAAAATAGCCCAAATCAAATTTAAATTTGACAACAAACTAAATATCAAAAAAAGAAATACAAATAGAAGAAAAAGAAATATATTATTATAACCTGTACTAGGCTGATAAAAATTATATACCAATTGCAACCTTATTATATATTTCTACTATAAAGCTTTTTAAAATAGCACTGTATCTATTAGTAAACAAAGCTATTTACTGGGTTATCTAAATTTAGAAAATTAAACAATGTTGATCTTTTGGAAGGGATAAGAGTAGTGACAGATATTATATAATATTTTTTTACTATACCCTTTACTTTCCCCCCTCTATATAAGAGAAATTTGATTGGCTAATATAAAGTTATATTTCTACATAATATTACATAATATCTATTATTACTTTAAGCCAAATCCCCACTTTTATTAAAATTTTGGTAAAATTGCAAATATTAATGAAAAAAGTAAACCAAATAAAATTACAAAAAGAGAAAAAACTACTTATAATATTAGCAAATTTAAAAAAACATAATATTTTGAAATAATTTATAAAATATAAAAACACTATAATATTATATAAAAACTTTTAAAATATAGTTAAACCTCTCTATAGTCACCTCCTCTATAGTCACAAAATCAATATAATTACTATTATATTTTTACCAATATTTTTTATATGAAATATACTTAAAATCACCAGTAGTGATAATCATCACCCTTAATTATTTTTAAGATTAGGGTTAGAAATTAGAGAATTATTTTTTTTTTATATAAAATAATATAGACCTACTATAAGGGCCTGTTAGAGCCTGATCTCAGTTTTTATAAAGTTTTTAGAGATCCTGAACATTTTTACTTAGAGTACCTGATCCTGTTTACTTAATATGTTTTTGAGATATAGGCACCCTGGTGATGATCACTACTGGTTATAGTTAGAAATATTTTTTTTAATCTTTGGCAATCCTGCCTTTATTGTATTAGGAGTGCGTAATCTAAATATATAGTTTAAAAACAAAAAGCTTGCAATAAACTTAATGTCCTCCACCCTCCTACTTTTCAATAAAGACTCACTCGGCTGCTCATAATGGTGCCCAAGTGCAATCTACTACAACAATAATTCATTTATCTCCAGTATTTAACTTGCTAAATGGCTCACTGAAAGAATTACTATAAGCTTACTGCTAGCTTTGTCAAGATTGCCTTTTTCTTAACATTTTTCTTTCTTCAAAGAGGCAAAATAAATAGGGGAAATAAAACAATAAAAACAAAAAGAAAATGAATACAACAAAAAAAAAACAAGGGAAAAAGAAAAAACAAAGAAATAAAAGAAAAAGAAAACATATACGAAAGGGAATATAAAAGAAAAAATAACAAAAAAAAGAAAATGACAAAAAAAAAAAACAAAAAGGATAGCAGAAAATTCTGTCTTTTTTAGCACTACTATTACCCATGCCAGGCTGAAAAAATTATATAACAAATATAATATTTGTATATCTCTAGTGTAAAGCTTCGCCTTATCAAGTAAATTTTCTGACTAGATCATCTGGACTTCTAAACAACGTAAGTAGCCAACCTCAGTATTATGTGAAGTAGCACGGTCTATAAACAAAACAAACCAGACATGTGATCACAGTCTGCCAGAACTGTTCAGATTTGGGAAGTGTAAACAATA
This sequence comes from Dentiscutata erythropus, assembly GCA_910591965.1. Classification (NCBI taxonomy): domain Eukaryota; kingdom Fungi; phylum Glomeromycota; class Glomeromycetes; order Diversisporales; family Gigasporaceae; genus Dentiscutata; species Dentiscutata erythropus. The sequence goes on along the minus strand of CAJVPY010006243.1, from coordinate 3,722 downwards.
TCGATCTTTTGGAAGGTGTAAACCACTTTTGTAGAAAATTTTGGAAAAGCAGCGAGGTGGAAAAAAGAGATGAAACCACTTTGTTTTGTTTAGTAAAAGAGTGTGTATTTTCTTTATTTAATACACTGAATCTATAGGAAGGCACAAGTACTCTCCTTATTTTTTCAGGTAAATAATAAACTCTGGGCTTGTTAGCAAATAGCATATGAGAACTATTTCGAACAACAAGTGCCTGGCCTCTGCAGTAAGTAATAAACTCTGAGGAAGTTAGCAGGTAGCATATGAGAACTATCTCTAAATAACAACTGCCGAGTTATGAAGTTTAAAGACTACTTCTCTAACTGTTTTAACCTTTACAGACGCTAGTTTTTTAAGAATTTTAGATTTTTTTTTTGTGGTAAAGATGATCATCAGGAAGAGTTAGAAGGCTGGTATGTATAGTTAGTTAGAAATATTCTTTTTTATATATTACTTTATTAATATAGATATTAACCTCCAGCTCTGATTTTCTTAATAACTACTACACCAAATTAGCTGAAATTTTTATTGAAAGTAAATATGTTGTGGGGCTACAATATATTAAAATTTTAGCCAATTTGGATTAGTAATTCTTGAGAAATTGCTCAAAAACTATAAATAATTTTTTTAAAGATATTACTTATTATTTTGAGCAATTTCTTAATAACTACTAATCCAAATTGGCTGAAATTTTAATATGTTGTAGCCTCATAACATATTTATCTTCAGTAAAAATTTCAGCAAATTTGGTATGATAATTGTTGAGAAAACAAAGCCGGAGATTAATATATAATTATAGTTTCATATTGGCGAATTTACAGAATTGGTTCTGAATTGATTCTAAATTGTATTTTCAAAGTTATCTGCAAAGTGTAACCAAAATATTGTAGCAAACAAATATACGTACATATAATTTAAGAGATAAATAGATATAATAACACTGTTATTGTATCAATTTACTCCTTAAATTATCTTTATATATACGTATATTTGTTTGTAAGATTTTGGTTTTATTTTGTAGATAACTTTGAAGATACAATTTAGGATCAATTCAGGACCAATTCCGCAAATCCGCTGATATGTTTTGATTTTTTTTATATATTTTTAATATTTAGATTTATATTAATTTCCAGCTTTGATTTTCTCAACATCTACTATATCAAATTGGCTAAAATTTTACTGAAAGTAAATATATTGTGGGGCTATAGCATATTAAAATTTTAGCCAATTTGGATTAATAGTTATTGAGAAATTGCACAAAAACTATAATTTCTTTAAAGAAATTACTTATCATTTTTGTGCAATTTTTCAATAATTACTAATTCAAATTGGCTAAAATTTTAATATGTTGTGGCCCCATAATATATTTATTTTTAATAAAAATTTTAGCCAATTTGGTGTAGTAGTTATTGAGAAATTCAAAGCTGGAGATTAATATATAATATATTTTTTTGATTTTTTTGTATATTTTTAATATTTAGATTTATATTAACTTCTGGTTTGATTTTCTCAACAACTACTATACCAAATTGGCTGAAATTTTTACTGAAGGTAAATATGTTATAGGGCTATAACTTATTAAAATTTTAGCCAATTTGGATTAGTAGTTCTTGAGAAATTGCTCAAAAATGATAAATAGTTTCTTTTAAAAAATTACTTAGGGAGCTGACGAAAATCAGCTGATTTTTTGGTGGGTGGGTGGGTCAGCCAAAGTGTCAGGTGTAATTATGGCCGGAATTATCAAATTCCGGCCAAAATTATATTATAATTTATATATAAATTTATATATAAATTGAATATTAAATAACTTTTGATCTACTAAACCAATATGGATGATTTAACTACCAAAATGATCCTCTCAATGACCTAATTCTAACAAGCCTAAAATCATCAAAATCCAATTACTATATTCTGAGATTGATATAGATTTATATACTATATACTATATAATACTATATATAGTAATATATAGTATATAGTATACAAATCTATATCGATCTCAGGATCTAGTAATTGGATTTTAATGATTTTAGGCTTGTTAGAATCAGGTCATTAAGAGGATCATTTTGGTAGTTAAACCATCTAAATTGGTTTAGTAGATCAAAAGTTATATGATATTGAAATTTTTTATTAATTAATACTGTATATAAATTTTTTGTGCAATTTGATTGGCTAATAAGGTATCAGGTGTGGGTGAGTGGGGTAGCCTCTTAAGAGATAGAAATTACCTGATTTACGTCAGGCCCCTTACTACTCAAAATATTTATTATAATATAATAATAAATAGCTTTCAAAAAAAACTTTTTTCGACGATTATTTGGACCAAAATTTCTCACTAAAAAAAAACGAACTTTTGTTGGAGAGTCGTCGTAGTCTAATGTAACAGTTTGCCTAGAGGTTAACAGTTTCTCTGTTCCGGGACTCCTCTATAATTTGTGTGTTCGATATGCAAACCAAGAGCGTTGATAGACAAAATAACTAGCAGGAGAGGTGTGCCCTTGAATACAAAATCTTGGTAAAGGGACTGGTGTCTTCTTCGTCAACAAAGCTATCTAGACTGTTTATTCCTGAAGGAAAACACAGGGAAAATAACAAAAGTAGATCTTTTAAGCCACACTCTTTTACTTGGCCAAGTGGTTCCTTCTTTACTCCTACCCACCTTCCTATTGGTCTTTCAAAATTTTTTCAAAAAAAGTGGAAATTTGGCTTACCCCCAACAAAAGATCAACATTGTTTACCTCCAAATCCAGATAGACCAGTAGATAGCAACACATGTCTGAAAATGGATATGACGTTCAAGTGCTAGAATGGGTCTCAGTCAAAAAAAGAAATCCCTAATTGCGGCAGCAAGTGGCTTGAAATACGGGTCTATGGACAGTAGCAGCACCTGCTTGAGATACGAATTAGGTTTATAAAAAAATCTGGAGTTGGGTTGAAAAGGAAAATAATAATAAGGCATAGTCTTACAGTAAAGATATACAGATGTTGCTCTTGTATATAATTTTTATCAACCTGGCATGGGTTATAATAGTGCACCTTCGTTTCTTATATGTATTAGGTTCGCTTGTCTTTTTTTTGCTTTTTTCATCTTTGTCTCTTTATATATAGATAGAGTTTAGAGTTTTTGTTCGATTCTTGTTTGTATATGCTTTAAATTTCCAGTCTTTCGTAAATTTTGGCATTATTTTCTTTTCTTATACAAACGTAAGAAATTTAATTATTCTACTAGGATCTAGACAAAAAAAGTTTGAAAGGAAGATGGGTGATCTTGACAAGGTATACAACAACCTGTCTATGATTAAGGGGGGTACTCTTGTTAGTACGAAATTTGACGCAAGTGTTGAATCCTGAGTGAGACTAATAGTTGTTATAGCAGGTCACATTGGGCATTTTGCTTGGTAAGTTTTTTATTAGATTAGAACATTACGCTTTAAAAATACAAGTGCTTTGTACTTTCATTAATGAGCAGTACCAATAAATAAAGACAAGATTGTTTAAAAAAAAATAAATAAAATTACTTACTACTGTATTTTTGAGCAATTTTTCAAAAACTACTAATCCAAATTGGCAGAAATTTTAATATTTTGATAATATTATTTATTTATATATCTATCCCTTAAACTGTAAAGTTTGTATAACAATTTTAGCTTAAAAATAGTATAAATTTAGTTATGATTTATTTTTTTTAATATTTAAAATATTTA
>CAJVPY010006242.1:0-10700 GCA_910591965.1 Dentiscutata erythropus | reverse complement strand
GTATTTCCCCACGAACTGCCTTAGAGAAGGGTATAGTTTCTTAAAGAGAAAAGAAGCTATACTTACCTCTTGGACACTGCATATATCTACGAAAGGATTCCCTGTGCCGTGTCGTCATTATAGAGTAAATTAAGAAGGCTACTACTCTGTAACAATATATATCCACCTATACTAAAGAAGATCCGTATTTTCTTTATTGCATTTTTTTTATCACCATATTATAAAAAAATTGCAATTTCAAAACAAATGTCAAAAGATTCAATTGTTAGGGCATCCCTGGAGCTGGCAAAGGTTTGGGTTTCAATAAAAGAGAAACAACTCTCCTATTTAAAGAACTTGTTAGTTATAAGAACAATGTTGCTCCTTTTGATAATATAAAATATACTAAAAATACTAATCCTAGAACTTTTTGAACTAAATTCACTGGAGGTTCCCTCTTCTCCGACGTTTTGCCATAAAAATATTTGCGATTGTTCCACATGCTGCAGCTGTTGAACGTCTATTTTCTAGCTTGGGGTTGGTAAAAACTAAATTGTGCAACAGGATGTCTCCTGTCTTGACAGGAATGCTTGGGATGCTTCGCTATAACCTTCAACAAAGTCAACTAGAAATGTTAAAAAAAAAACCTAAAGCAAATACCGTATATTGCCAAAAATAAGCCACCTCCGAAAATAAGCTACCCCCTTTTTTCTTGGAGAAGAAACATAGGAAAATTTGTAATTCCGAAAATAAGCTACCCTTGATAATTTCTTAAAATCTGGAAGTAGTTTCTATATATAAAAGTCAAACTTCTATTAAGTTAATCGATAAAAGTCACTTAATAGGAGTTGTTAAGAACGTAAAAATACACATATCCTGAACGTTTGAAGCAAATAGGAGAACTTTTTACAAAGATGTTTTTGTATTTTACGCTCAAACGTAAAATGCAAAAACATCTTAGTAAAAAGTTCTCTAATTTGCTTTAAACTTTTAAGATATGTGTATTTTTATGTTCTGAACAACTCCTATTAAGTGACTTTCATCGATTAACTTAATAGAATTTTGACTTTTATATATAGAAACTACTTCCGGGTTTTAAAGAAATAATAAAAATTAACCTTTTTGAAACTTTATACGAAAATAAGCTACCCCCATGATTTTTGTGTCACTTTTTTGGCCAAAAAAGGTAGCTTATTTTCAGAAACCTACGGTAGTCAAGATTTGCTTGATAATTCTTTAACAATCAATATTGAAAACAACAATGTTGACTTTTACCTTGAGGAAAAACTTAATGCAGATTAGTACTAAAGCAACGGACATAGATATGGATGATGAGCTAACAATAAAAAATCTTTTTGATGTTCAAATGTTTAAACAAAGCCAGGAGGAAACAATTGAAAGAAGTTCAATTTTGTATTCTCAAACACCTACTATTACTAATGAAGATTGGTCAATTGATGATATCTTCTCTGAATTCTAAAAAATTACAGTACTATATAAAGTTTTTTTTTTCATTTTGTATTCCTCCGACAAAATTAGTGTATATAAAAAAAAAAAAAAAGTATGCTTTTTGCTAAAATAAAGCCATAAAGTCATAATAGTAATATTAGCGTTTCACTTCTACAAAAAAGGATACATCACATAAATGCTCTAAATGCTTCTTAAACTTGCACAAAAGAAAAGATCTTTAACCTTAAATAATAAAGCATTTTGAAAAATAAATAAACGTTTAAATTTAGTGTTAGCATAATAAAGGCGCTAAGCTCTAAAAATGAATTTCATTTATATAAAATTATAGTAAACTTTATAATCAACATTATAGATTCATAAATCTGCCGATTTCAGCTCAGAAGGTGAAGTCTAGTTCAAAAGCCCAAGATAGATCTAAAAGTTTGTAAGAGGTGTCTAGAAATTAAGAATATATAAGGGTATAAAAAAAATGCAAATTTAACTTACTCTGGTCGGTTCTAGTTTTTATTTTCACCAAAGTATGGAAGTAAAGATCGTATCAGAGTATATACTATTAAGTGGCATACCTTATAACTATTTTAATTTTGGCATGCCACCATTGGCATGCCATAATGGCATGCCCATGACTGCCATGCCACACACTCTATTCATTGGAGGTAAATGCTATGCGTTTCATATATTTTTTGTCTAAATATTTTAAAATAATATTAAAACTTATTAGTACAGGCAGTGTTGTACATGGGACAATTTTGGACAATTTTGGACATTTTTTCAAATTAAAATTACTCAAAATTTTATTAAGATAATCTATTTTAATTTTTTCACCAATGAGTCCAGCGTTTAAAAAAAATATATAATTATATATTTTTTTAAATTACTTTATTGATTAGTTAAACATAGGACATAGGCTTGGATAATTTTGGACAATCTTGGACGTTGAACATTTTATATAGTGTGGACACATCCTATGTACAACACTGAGTACAGGATTGTGAATTAAGATGCCATTTGATTCATAGATCGGAATGGCATCAGTTTCAACTAAATTTAATAACAAAGTTATCATATGAGATGCTGCTAATGTGGAGCAAGTATCAGGTGTTTACTTGCCATGAATATTATGATAATTATCGACATTAAATATTATTGCCCTCTTTATGTTCTTCTAAAGTAACCACCAACTAAATCATTGTGTAGTTTTGCAATATCAGCTTTCTTTCGATCCATGTAACAAGATGTAAGTATAACTCTAGCATTCGCAAATACATCAATTGCTTCATGAGCGTTATGATTGTCACAGATAAGATAACACTTAAAAGCTAGATGTTTGTCTAGCTTTTCTAAATACTTCTTGCTTCTTTCAAACGGATTTGCAGTATTATAAATAGAATTAAAAAAAATACTTAACCAATGATCTTTGTCTTCCATTTCCCTTTGCAATTCTTGAAAACTGTAAATTGGTAGCAAATTTTGCTTCTTTTCTCTATTAAAAAGCAAATTTGTTAGCACAACCACACTATTCACCTACATAAACTCTTTACCTAAAATTAATATTTTTATAAAAACAAATGTAAATAAAAGATTTTAAAAGATATATGTGATAGAGATTCTAAAAAAAAGAAAAAAAATTGATTACCTTTCAATTTTTTATTTTTTAGATTCCAAAGTGGTATAGCTCTATTTTGATTCCAGCATAACAAATAATATTGATATGCTAGGAATTGATTGAGTTCCCATTTTTCGTCTTCATTTTTATTTTCCATATTGGCTGCTGCTTCAATTTCATCAAAAAATGAAGTTAATAGTTCGCTTTTCTTTTCTACAAAAGCCCTAAGCTATAAAAAATCAACAATAGACCTATTTTCTCCTAAAACATCTCTTTAAAAAATAATATTAGCCAGAAACTTAATATTTTCAGATATAGAAAGATTATCACTCTTTCTACGTTTTTTTCAAATCTTGTTCCTATTCTAGTGTGTAATTTTTAAAAAAATTACTTCTATTTATTATAATCCCGTTATAAAAACTTAGACACATATACTCACCTTTGCGATCTACATAGTATGAAGCCAAAGTTTTGTTGGCTTCTGCTTTACTTAATATGTGATCGATTATCTTCTTCCATCCAGACGCTACTCCTCCTTTACAAACTTCAACTACATAGCGTTTGGTAGAATTTTGACTTAAAATGCCTTCTATTTTCTAAGAAACTAATCTCTCAACTAAAAAATGAAGTACTAAGATTATTTTAGATTAATTTTAATAGTGAATAAGTTGCTCTATAATCTTTTAGTCTCTTTTTTTGAACCGGTTTAATTGACAGGTTCTGAGTAATCACAGGAAAAAATCATAGTCTAAAGCTATATAAATTTTTTTTTTAAGTTACACTAAGCCACCAATCATCATTTCCAAATTTAGATTGTCTGTCATACTATTGTATTCACACAGGCCGGCAAGCCACTTGGGTCAGGTCATATCGATCACAGGTCAGGCTTGGCCCAGGCCACTTGACAGGTCAGAAGCATTTGATTGGCTATCAAATAGTAATGATATAGTAGGTAGAATTTTTTTAATACTACTAGGTTAATACACAGCATTGTGTGTCTGAAGCACAGTAATAACTAAAATCTAATTTACAAATCAAAACAATGTGATGTATCAAAAACGTAACTATTATATATATATGAACAGACACCAAATACAGAAAATATATTTTTGATATTACTATTTTTGATATATTAAAAATAGAACTTTTGTATTACCTTATATAAACATATAAAGTCCTCTGCTATGCTTCAGACAATAAACAAAGCTTGTAAATTTATTGAAATATATAAATAATTATATATTATCTATTATTTATATTAAAGTTTGGTTTATTGATTAGTTTATAACTTATCTAAAGCATATAAGAAATACAGTATTATGCTTTTTTTTTTTGCTATTATTATAAAGCAAAAGCTATTAATTTGAAGAATAGATAATTTGAGCAAAGGTTCAATAAGTAATTTTAATAGTTTAATAAATTATATAAAAAAAATTTCTTTTTTAATTTGGCAGTTTTGTCTAGGAGTTGGACTCGAGTAGAAATTGTTGATATATGATCATAATAAATTACCCAAATAACCCAGATAATTTAATAATACCCAGATAGAGATTTTCTCAATGGTTTTAACCCCTAGTCTTGCCTTTACTGTTTATTAGTACTTTAAGGCAGTGTTTATTTTTCACAGAGTGTGTATGTATGTGCACTGTGCAGGTCCAATCAAATTTTAAAATAAAACAATTGTGGTTACAAATATATATATATACATTTACAACTATCTAATTAATTACAATTAAGACTTACCTGGTTATTAACTTAGTACCTATATGATATTTTATCTAATTATTAACTATATTGCAATTAGACTGGTTTTCAAACTACAGATGGTTTCCAAACTTTATTATATATACCCTGCTATATATACTACTATACAATGTCTACTAGCCAACTTTTACTCTCATTACTTATCACATTACTTCTAATTTACTTCTTGTACTACTTCCAAATTGGTGTCTCTCAAGTGGGTGCTCTTGTTGTTTCTAATTTGGTGTTCTTAGGATATTACTCTAAGAGCCTAGTTCATATCTCAAGTCAGATACAAGACCTGCTGCCACAACCATGATGTTATTTTACAATCTTCAAGTATTAACATTATACACCACTAAATTAGGCTACTGAACCTTCTATAGTACTTCCTATTGGTATGATGATATAGGGGTCTGGATCCTTCAAACAGAAGTTAAATATCTTATTTAATTATTGTTATAATTTAGTAATCTGAGACCCTTGCCTCTGCCATGTTTTATTATAGACTTTAATATAAGTTGTGTGATTATTATTCTCTAGCCTGGTTTTATTTTCATGTTATTAGATCAGAACTCTGGACTTCTTCAATATAGGTCATAACTGATCTGCATAAATTTTGAGGTTTTTGCTACCCCTAAAATCAAAAAATTTGCTAAAAATTCAATTATTATATATAAATTTTATAGTAATTTGCTAAAAATTAAATTATCATATTTATTTTTAATAAATATAAAATTAAATATATTGAAATAATGTATTTTTGTATACTAAACAAGTTTATCTAGAATATAAAGTTAGAATTAATTAGTAAAATTTTGAGAATAATAGTATAACATAGTAATATTTTTGGTTCAATGTTCTGAATAGTCATATAGTCACATGGTCATGTAACATGGTTGAACCCTTCGCGTCATGGCTACTACTAAGTTATTTTTCTTAGTATAGATTTTTCTTTTATTTATTATTTATTTACAAAATACTATTTATTTCATTATGCATAAATTCATTACACATACGATCGTTATGTATAAATCGTTATACATAAAATCATTTTGCATAACAGGGCCAGTAAACAATTTAAGGATTTATTTAGAATAGTTAGTTAGTCATAAAAGAATTATAAAAGAGATGTAAATTGGTTTCTTGAAAAGACATGATCTGCTATCATGTCCTAAAACTATCTAAATAAAGCCTCTTCATCTTGATATTTCTTCTAACAAAGACCTAAACCCACTCATAACTGAATATTTTGGTTATATTTGACGACAACGACAAGACCAGGTCGCCTAATTGAAGAAATTTACCCTAAAGATAGCTACGTCCTATAAGATAAAACTAGTTTATGCTCTACCTGTTCCCCTATACCAATATCCTAATATGCCTCGTCTAATTAATATTCTCGCGTCCTGTACCTTTTACTGACCCTAAAAGTAAACATTAGTAAAATAAAATTAACAAAAACGAAAAACAAAATATATAGTATGTAAAAAGGATATATCGCTCTTTGCGCCCTATAGTCAACTCTGCATATTTCCCCACGCCTAGCACTTGAACCTAAATTCAACCCGAATTCCTTGCCTCTAAAAGCAAGGGAACTATAAGGTGCAAGAGACTTTATTATAAATTCCGGCTACTCTATATCTTGTGATTCAAACCGGATAGACTTAAGCTCCAAAAGTTTAGAAGAGTCTACCAGTCCCTAGGCTATACAAAAAAAAGAAGAATATTGTTAGCCTTAAGCGATTCTCTAAAGAATTAAAAAAAATAAAAATAAAAAAAAATAAAAAAATAAAAAATGTAAGACATATATTATATAAAAGGATATACTGTTCCCAAAAAAGGTTTCATATCCAATATTCGTCCTAACATGGCCTCAAATATTCTGCTTCACCCATTCTTCACAACATTACAGGGAATAATAAATGGCAGATAAAAGTAAACTAAAAATAAATATGTAACAGAAGATATAACTAAATGATTCATACTTTTCTTGGGAAAATTTTTATTCAACTCTGTGTGATCCCTTATATCTAGTTCCAAGGTTATTTCACTCAAATTATTGAATAATAGCCCAGAACGAAGTTATACCCGGTCCTATATGTGTCAAAGCAATAGCTGAAAGAAACTTCTCGTTGCTGCAAAAGAGAGCTCCGGTAAACTCTGAATCCTGAATTAAAAAAAAAAAGAATACAACTAATTTCAGAATGAGATTGGCATTGAAAAAAAAGAACCTAAAGTATTTCCTCACTAGCAAAGACTAGCAGAGATATGCCATGACAATAGAATATATAGTCTTGAGAATCAAGATGGAGTTATGATTAAAGTAGATGATCACAAGCCACATATATTATCAAAAATCAAAGTTGAAACAAAGGCTATTTAAAATCTAGTTACTAGAAGCTCTCTGATCTAAGTAATACTAGCAAAGCAACAAGGCTAAATAACGTTGCAAAGACGGAACTGATCTTGAAGAATAAAGAAAAGTGTCAGACTTTGGACATTACGATCGCAATAGAATTGATGCCGGTAAGGAAGGAAAGACCTTGGTTCATCAAAGAAAGTACCGACCAAAAGGGTTCTAGTTAAAAAAAAAAAAAAATTTGAATAAACGTAAAAGAAAGACAGAAAGAAGTTGATCAAAAACTATGGAAGTTCAAAAAGTCGATAACAAAAAAGCCGAAAGAAATAAGGATGTGAAAATCTAAATCTGAAAACTGGAAGAGTTAGAAACAGAAGTATAAGTATAAAATATACATTTAAAAAAAAAAAAAAAAAAACTTCGAACTAAAAGAACACAAGATGTTATCAACAAAGATGTGAAGATCTCACCACCAACACCTCGAGTCCAAGATTAGTAGCAGTAAAAGATCTTGAAGTCCATTCGCCATGGAAGCGTCTTCGTAAGGCCAAGACCTTGAAAGAAAACCCAGAACGACATAGAGTTGAGCGAAAAGCCGAAAAGACTGAAAGTTAAACGTGAAGCTAAGAAGGGGACAGAAAAAGAAATTTAAATTTAAAGTTAGTGGATCATCAATCAATCGATAATCTGATGATCACATGGGTGACGTCAGTCGAGACGAAAGAACAATTTAACCAAAGCCTCTATAAGGAAAGAAAGGCCCTAATAAAAAAAAATAAAATAAAATAAATAAATAAATAAATTAGTAAAGTGATATGCATAACAAAAGGAAGCAAATAAAGAACTGAAACCTTATCTGTTATACTTTAAACCCGGACGAGAGGTCGAGTGAATAAAAAAAAGGGATATATAAGTTATAAGAATGTAACAGAGACAAAAGAATAGTCACGATGCATTAAGCCCTTGGTACGTATATAACTCTATCTAGCACTTTGGTTTTGTCAGCAGTTATAATATAAGAAGAATATATAAATTAGGCAAATAAAAGGTAATACTTATTTAAAATCGAGTTGATTTTAAGGTTTTTGCTTTTAGAAATAGGTTAGATAAAGTATGCTTATAGCTGGCAATGCACAGATACGCCAATAGTTAGGCAGTAATTGCAGCATAAGATACTACATTTATAGATTCATGTAGAGTTAAAAATTTTTAATTAAAATTTTATTTTATATAAGTATCTTCTTATATTGTATTTTTTTATATATGTATTTTTAAGTTTGGCACATGGAAACTTAATAACTGTTAGTTAGTATTGTTATATATATATATTTTTTATTATTAGTTAATTTGCTTAGAGGACCTCACATTTTAAGGAGAGGAAAGTGTAAAATAATAATATTTTTAGATTCAACGTTCTGTGTAGTTACATAGTTACATAACACGATTGAATCCTTTGCATCATGGCTACTACTAAGTTATTTTTCTTAGTATAGATTTTCTTTTATTTATTATTTATTTACAAAATACTATTTATTTCGTTATGCATAAATTCGTTATGCATAAATTTATTACGTATATGATCATTACACATAAATCGTTATACATAAAATCGTTTTGCATAACAGGGCAGTAAACAGTTTAAGGATTTATTTAGAATAGTTAGTTAGTCATAAAAGAATTATAAAAGAGATGTAAATTGGTCTTTTGAAGAGACATGATCCGCTATCATGTCCTAAAACTATCTAAATAAAGCCTCTTCATCTTGATATTTCTTCTAACAAAGACCTAAACCCACCCATAACCGAATATTTCAGCTACAATGCATTGCAGATTTAGAACTTTAATAACACCTAATATCACTTATGATTATATACATATTGTTCTTTGCTTATTGTTTTTATGCAAAGAGATTTAGAGTTCTTCAATAATTTAGGAATTTTATTTTCGATATGCTACTAGTTTATACATCATCTCTATGTAGAAATATTGAGGTTTTTAACTATACATACATACATATATATGAATTAATATCTTGTATAACCACTATTAGCTTTTATTATAGCTGCTATTCTATTTGAAATTAACTCATATAACTTTCTTATCATATCGAAGCCTATTTCTTCCCAGATTTCTACTACCCTTTTCTACAACTTATCTTTTTTTTTTGTAAAAAATACTCTTCTTTTAGTTGCCTTTTTATTTCACACTATAAGTGTTCTATTAGATTCGGATCGAGAGAATAGGTGGGCCACTCTAGAACACTAATATCTTTTTTATTAAGCCATCTTGTCATAGCAATAGCAACATGTACCTGAGAATTATCATGCTGAAATATCATTTCTTTAGCAATTTCACTTGATTATAATACATCTATGAGACAGTTCTTTAAAATTTTAATATATCCCTTCACATTTAGAGTCTCTTCAACTAATTCTAAGCAGCAGTTATCAGGAGTTATGCAGCCCCACACCATGATGCTACCACTACCAAGTTGTTTTGTTGGAACAACGTAGGCATTAGTTAATGGTTTTCGCCAGTGATAATGGCGCCCCTTAAAAGCTCCAAAGAGTGCAAATTTACTCTTATCAGAAAAAATAACCTTCTTCCAGTCATCAACAGTCCAGTCTTTATATTTTTCTGCAAATCTTAACTGATTCTCTTTATTTTTATCGGTAAGAGCAGAATGTCTTTTTTTAACTCTTGAAACAAAACCATTTCTTCGAAGAACATTTCATATCATATTAACTGATAATTGCTGTCTTGTTTCACAACAATACATTGAATAAATCTCAGTTGCTATTTCACATTTCCTGGAAGTAATCATTTCGCATATTTTTCTTTCTTCATCAATTGAAAGAAGATAAGGATAACCAGACCTTTTTAGATCTTCAACTATGCTAGTTCTTTTAAATTTATTTATGATCTTAGAAACCATATCAGGTAAAATACCTATTGTCGAAGCAATCTTGTTTTGAAATATATTATTTTCGACAAGAGTAATAATAACAACTCGTTGAAAAAGGGATAACTCTTCTTTTTTATTATTTCTATAAAATTGAAGGTTTTTTTTTAAGATTTTAATTATAGGTGATTTTGGCATTTTTTTAAAAGATAATAAAAAACAATAGATTAAAAATAAAGCAAGAGGTTAGATTAATAGTTTAAAAAGCGATATAGCAAAGTAATAATTTCGAAAGTGAAAGCAAACAATTTTATCTTTTTATAACTTAATACTGTATATAGTTTATCATTATTATCTATAAAATAAAGGATAACTTCGAAAATCTATTTAAAGATTAATAGGCAATCCGCCAGTCACCTGGATAAAAATTTTTTTTTTTATATATAAATTTTACTATCCCTTAAATTGTTTTGCAGCCAAATTTGCCTGCAAACTTTTTTAATTTTTTAATAAAATTTTAAATATTGATTTTAGCTATATCTTTTTTAAGTAAAATATTTGATTTGAGATTTGTTTTATTGGCTTTGTTAAGAAAATTTTTTAAAATTATTAAAAAACTTTAGCACAATAAAAGTTTA
>CAJVPY010006241.1:0-10702 GCA_910591965.1 Dentiscutata erythropus | reverse complement strand
AACAGTAGTTTGATTTCTAAACAAAAGTTTTCAGCACGAAATTTTAGTTATATGAGTATACCAAATATCGAATTTAAAGTATGTACATATGATGAAATGGGGGTTTTTTTAATATAAAATTCCAAATCCACTTAAATTCCGTTTCCACCTACAACATATATATGCATTTAATTAGAATACTAGATTTGGCCATTCATTTAATCGATTTTTAATAAGTTTATGAAAAGACACATTAAAGTCTTAAATTTTTCCATGCTTACAGATACAAACTTGCCTATGCTTTAATATTAACTCTTAAATTACATTTTTTATGCGTCATAATTATCTTTTTTATACTTTCTTATTATACTATAATAATTACATCATAAGTTAAATACTCTATAATCTGAATCTGTAATTACGTATTGCACATGATTATTTATCGCTTTGAACTATTCAAGCCAGATAAGTACTAAATAGTTTTATTTTTTATTTATTTCTTCTCATTAACATACCTTCTTTTCTATTATTCTAGTATTCTATATTGATACACGCACTAAATATATTATATAACCATAACAACATATATACATAATTTTAGAAGTTTTTACATCAATTTAAACTAACTATATAAAAGTAACTAACAGAGTACTTAATAAATTTATTGATTTAGAGTACATTCAAACATTTCCCAGATATGATTTCTAAAAATAACTATCAGAAGTTTGAGCTCAAATTAATAATAATACCGATGAAGTTTTTTTAATAACTTATATATCATTACAAGTGACTTCAACCTGCATGTATTCTTTATAGTTTGGTGGGATCAGAGTTAGGTATTTTAGAAGCAATACCGGGTTTGCATATAAAAGATTGTAGGTTAAATTATCAATAAATTAATAAAATAGTAAAAACAATCTTAGATATCAATAGTGATTATATGTCTTACATGTAAATAGGAGGCTTTACAGCTTTTAAGTTTTAAGTTCTTATAATACTATTTTATGTCTTTACTTACAGTAATATGCTATATAATTTAACAAGAAGCTCTTTTAATTAAAAATTGTAATATTAAGACTCGTTAAAGATAATAAAGCACAGCTTAAATAGTTTAAACTAAAATATATTAGTTTATTAAGCCGATTATCCCTTTTGACACCAAATTCATACATTGGAACATTTAAATTCATACATTAGTATATTTAAATTCATACATTGGTATATTTAAATTCATACATTGGGACATTTAAATTCGTACATTGGGACAATTTAATTTAAATTAATTAAAATATAATATCTCATGATCTAGTAATCCAATTTTGATGATATTAGTACCATTAGAATTATCTTAGTGAGAGGATTCAAATGGTACTAAAATCATCAAAATTGGATTACTAGGTTACAAGATATTGTACTTTAATTAATCTGAATTAAATTGTCCTTTTGTACGAATTTGAAAGTCACAATGTACAAATTTAAATGTCCCAATGTACAAATTTAAATGTCTCAATGTATGAATTTAAATGTTCCAATGTACGAATTTGGTGTCAAAAGGGATATTTAAATATTTAAATTAGATCTAACTAATGTTAAAAGCATGTTTTGTTTATATGTTTTAAGTTAAAGTTAGCTAAAAATACTGCGATGGGAGAGCAATAATCCAATTTAGCTCTGATGGTTCACTTGATTCAAGATTTATAACACATGTATATATGATATAATGTCACGAAACTCTTAAGCTGAGTCAATTATTCATGGGAGTAATTTATTATGTAGCAATAAAATAAGAAATAAACACAAGTTAACAATAATAAAGAAATATAAATACAATAATACAACAATAATAAAGAAATATAACTAAACTACTAAACTAATACTACATATGTGAAAATCGATTCTTATTATAAACTATATAATCAAGACATCGTGTCTGAGACGAATAGTCTGAGATGCATAGTCTAAGGAAGATAGAAACCCAGGCTTTAATACTTTTCAATTCACTAAAAGCTACTGTGTTATCTTCAATCCCAACCTTATCTTCACAGCAATTAGTCTTTGGGTTGTGATTAAAATAGCTATCAAATATTTAGCACAATCCTGCCAGACATCAATTAATTGCTTCTATGTATCTAAGGTTTATTATTATTCTAAGATGAGATTAACCAACCACCAGGATTAATCTATATATCTAAGCCTTTAGCCACCATCTAGTATTTTTGTGACTCAGACATTCAGACTTTAGTACTACCAAGTCATATTAGATCATAGGATTAAAACTTGAACACAAAATCTAAGGCCACGAGTTTAAAATTTAAACCGTGGCAATATGTAGTTAAATAAAGATTCTTTCTAATCAAGCTTTTGAAATTAGAGTTGGGCTTTTAAATTAGTTTGGGTTTTGGGATTAGCTTGAATTAGTTTTGGATTATTAGGACTTTTGAGTTAGTTTTGAACTTTCAGATTAGTTTTGACTTTCGGATTAGTTTCGGACTAGTTTTGGACTTTCGGGTTAGTTTTGAACTTTCAAGTTAGTTTTAGATTTTCGGATTAGTTTCAGACTTTTGAATTAGTTTTGGGAAATAATTTATAACTGAAACTGGTAATACCAGTTTCAGTTTCGGTTAGCCTGAAACTATATAGTTTTGGGCAGCATCATTAATAATGATATTAAGAAACAAATTAAGTGATTTTTTATTTACTTCTTTCTTCAATAGTGTCAGGCTTCAAAAGTAATGGCAGTTAATAATTCAACTATCAGAAATATTGTTTCAAAAGGTTTTAGAAATCCTGGGATTTTTGGATTTTACAAAACGCATCTAGTATCACCATCAAAATCAAGTACGTAATCGGTTTTTAAATTTCAATCTAAGCACAATAATAACAAAATCACAAGATTTTTGCAAAAAAAATAATTGAAGTATTTTTTTTTATTATTCAAATTATTTAGAATTTACTTAATTACTACTGCAGACTCTAAGTCAAATTACATTCAATTCAAATATTTAAATGCATTTATATTCAAATTCAATTTTTTTTAATACATATATAAAGCTTTAAATACTACTAGTAAATCTGATTTTGTTATGATCAATCCAAGTTTTGGAAGTTTTTTTTTGCTTGTTCGAAATCTTAAATGCTATTTACTATTTTTCATATAGGTTTAAATTTCGATTCAATGCTTCAAACCCATTTTTTTTGTTTGGAATGATTATTTATATAAACATGAAAACATAGTAATAACAATAATAATATGGTTTTCTTAAATTTTCAGATTTGGATTTACTATCTTTAGTACTCGATTCCTCAATAATAGTTCCTTCTCTATTATAATATTCGATTCTTAGTTCTCTATTGTGCTGTTTACTTTCATAGTTGTTTTTTTTTCGAGTTCATAGCTATAGGTGGGATTTGTGAATAACCACAATTAAAAAAGAATATTCAATTTAAAAAGACAAATATTATGGTATATAAATTCGTAAATGAAATATTAATCACATGAAGTTTGTGAATAGTATTGTGAATGATTTAATCTATTTGATAAATTCTTGTTATCTGGTATGATGTGACAAATACATGAGTATTCGGCAGGATGATAGCAAAAGCACATGGCCAAAGGCCACATACGTTGCTATTATTCTGTTGAATACCCATGTATCTATCAGTTTTACTACAAAATCTCAAAAGCCATTTTCCCAAAAGAACATAATACTGACTAAATTAACTAGAATTATAAATAATGCTGGCTAACTTTGTTGGTTTTAAGTTCTTTCGGGAATCTGTCTTTCAAGATTTTGTGATAAACCCGTATCTATTACATCACGCCAGATAACTAGTTTATTTGTCAGATATGACATATACACTGACAGAACTATATTATTGCCCAAATAAACTTTTTTAATTAAAAAATAATAGGAACTGATAATTCGAATAAATATATATAAATGATAAAATGAGTGATTTTGTTTTGATTTTTTAATTAATTAATTAATAAATAATAAGAACTGATAATTCGAATAATGAATATATATAAATGATAGAATAAATGATTGTGTTTTGATTTAACTCTTGCTTTAATATTTCAATATCACATAATACATTACCAACAGACGAAGATGTTTCAAAGCTTCTTAAACTTTCGCGAATACATAATATAGATAAATGTATGGCAAAGTGGTTATGAGCAGTTGACAGATATAGAGAAGTATTGAATTACAAAAAATTATTTGAAAGCATACCCGAAGTCATTGAGCTTGAAAGCTTTCTTTGCAAGGAATATAAAGCTGAAGACAGCAGAAAAATATGTACTTGGTAATGGGCCAGAACAATATTAAGAGTATTCAGGTATGGATTATTCTAGTTATTAATTTATCGCTAATAATATATTTTAATTATATTATAATTTTTATAGATTCGAGTAATTCGGCATCTACCCCAACTTCAATAAGGTCTAATTATGATAAGAAATCCACTTTCAGGTCCTGTATTTCAAGATTATCAGGTCAATGACCACCTTTAAAGTCTATTTCTAATCAATTGGCACCATATTTTATACCAAGTTTTCATGATATTAAGCAACTTTATGAATCTTCATCTGAATATAATAATAATAAGGAAATACACTATCATTTCCACTACCATTTTTTAATAAATTGAGTGTAATTATTTAGAACTTGTTGCAATAATTAAATAAATTCTAATAAGTTGAAAAATATAAAAAAAACTTCGATTATTTCTACAAAGATCTTGTAACTTCATAACTTTATTATTCTTGTGCGCAGATTGAAATTTAAAAAGCGATTCGTAACTGATTTTGGTGGTGATACTAGATGCGTTAGTAGACTCCCATAACAGAGTTTAAATTTTCTCTGAGAAATGTTTTAATTGATAATTCTCCAGTCAACTAGTGCATAATCTTAGTAAAATGTGACTCAGATTACTATATAAATTTACTATAGTGCGAATGTGGCATTTGCTCAAGATAAACTTTTTTCATACTAAATTAATCATCTTTCTTGCTTAAGAGACTTTGTAAAGCTTATCAAGACGCATCTAATAGTGGTTAGAGTGTCAAAATCAGCCTGATGAATACTGAGATATCTTTAAAAAACCTCTCTTTTACTATGTAAATTTTTTTGCAAACAATACTACTACAATACTATTGTTTGCAAAGAAATTTACATAGCAAAAGAGAGATTTTTTAAAGATATCTCAGTACTTACCAGGTTGATTTTGACGCTCTGACCACCATTAGATGCGTTTTGACAAGCTTTACAAAAGTCTCTTAAGCAAGAAAGATGATTAACTTAGTATGAAAAAAAATTTACCTTGGGCGAACACCACATTCGCACCATAGTAAATTTATATAGTAATCTGAGTCATATTTTACTAAGATCACGCACCAGTTGACTGGAGAATCATCAATTAAGTTTAAAATTATAAGTTTATAATTTTCCTTAATTTTGGGAAAATCCATGTCTGAAAATTATACACATGACTTATCACATGATTATGTCATAAGTTCGTCCCAGAAATTTATTAACGTTAACGGATTTTCTCTTAGACAGTAAACTGTATGCTAACCTATCCTGTAGAACTAAATAAAAATACAACTAGGCTGTCATTCACTAATTATTCACTTTATTTTTTCCCGAAACTGGTATAATATAAAAAAAAAACTTATCAGTTATAAGTTCTAATAATTAAATTCAAGCGCTAATGCTAACACTAAATTGTTAATGTTAAACAGTGTATTTAGGTATTCATATTTAGGCTTTATGGCCAATCGGCTATTGTTCAATTCCCAGTTGTCGTTACATATTTAGGATAATGTAATACAAGCATTACAGCTCACATAATGGTAATATTCGAACCGCTTTGAGAATTGTTATCTTTATGACATAGTATATAATTTGTATTATATAGCCTGAAGTTTAGAATAGTAATATCGATTACGTGTATTTTACTAACGTTGAGATTGTTACGCCAGTTAATGAACTTGAAAGAAATTTATCAATGCGGCTAATCATATTATCAAAAAAAGATAAAAAAGTTTAAAGTATATTTTGGCGAAGCGATACGTACTCAAAATTCATAATTCCTAAAATTAAGTTTTATAAATAACTAACCGGTTTATTACTTATATTTCTATTAAAATTGTTTTAGCCTTTTTTTACAATAAAGAATGTGTATTTGGAGGTAAAACAACTAATTATGGTTATTTCAGCGAGCTTTATAATTGGTCAAAATAATGGTTATATTGAAAGAAAAAGCATTTATTAATCAGGAAAACCATAAATAAAATTCTGTTGCTTACAGAGTAAACAGCATATGTAAATAAAATAATAGCTTGTGAAAAACGTAAGACTAATAAAAAATATGTATTTTATATAAAATTTGCATAAGAAAATCTAAATACCAATATATGAATAATGAATTTTTTTTATTAATATATTACTCACCATAAGATCGACTTTCTAAGTCACTTATATATAATATATATATGTATAAAAATGGTATTACCTGATTTAGGTTTGGGAGATGCAAAAGTCGACTTGTGTAAATAGCTCGTAGATCTGTCCGATAGTTGAGTCGTGCTGAACTTGATAATAGAAGAATTTTTGGCAGAGTCTTAATATTGTTTATATAATTCAGATTTTTCTTTATTCGAATCGTAATAAAATGATCCAGAGTATTAGCTAATTATTTAGCAGTTGGTCGGTTTTAAAGTTTTGTATTTAAGCATCTATTCATCAGATCCAAAAGTACTTTAGGAACTTAAATGCACACACGGATTCTGGCCCAAATGTATACATGACCTTTATAAATATACTTTTTCTTATTGTTCTCTAAGTGCACGTCGTTAAATTCTGGTCCCGAGTGTGTGCACTTAAAGAGGTTTCGCTGTATATTTATATCTTGGATTATCAAATATTTGACGCGATGAGAAACAACGGTTTAATTACTCTTATTCTGCAGTAGTCATTATTATGATCTCTTTTCAAGCAGAAAATAGTTTATCTTGACAAAAAAGTTCATAAATGCAACGTGTTCTCTTTATGTAAAATCAATTCATTAATGCATTTAGTAAAGTTCGCCCAAACAAAAAGGGCTGTTGCATAAAAAAATTACGTAACACAATTGTATTGTCTGATTTATAATTTAGGTACTTTGATTATAGGTCGAAAACTTAAACAATCGATTAATGAAGTTGTTAATTTTCTTATTCTGGGGAACGGATTTTCAAGTAGGAAAATCCCATTATCTTGACATACGCATTTCTTTTGCCGATCACGGTTAACAATATACCTTTACGAATTTCTTCACGTCAGGTTGTTGAAGATTAAGGAGTATTTTAGATCTAAGAGCTATAGTTGAAAAATTATCAGGATGCCGGTGTATTCTCCAAGAATTATTAAGTGCTCCAGAAAAAAAAGCGTATATGTATCTTTAAATCTATATGTAATTTATTCTGGGCATATTAGTTTTAATTGAGAATTTTAAAAATCTACAATTAGTATATGTCACGTGATTTTAATAATAACCTACGGCAATAATATGGAATTTTTTCCGTCAGTGTATACATAGTACCTGACGGATAATTTTATGTACTGTAAAGTATATACATTGTTTGTTATGTATGTACATTGTATTCTATTCTATGTGCCAACACCCATTATTACGAATCATTTCATTGTAATAGTTGTAGTTAACATACAGTATAATTCAACTATGTTAATGAACTAAAGAGACCAAAGCGGGAGTAACTACAGCGAAATAATTCACATGTAGAAAGACCACCAAGATTATTAACAAGTAAAACAATCGAATTTTTCTCCGGATGAATATCTAAATAAGATCTTTCAGAGACTAAAACAAAGATGAAAGACGATTATATCATTATATCGCATATAACCTTAGTTAAATTTCCGACTTATTATTATTATCGCCCTGCGGTGAATATTAAATATTAGTTATTGTATCTAAAATGAACTTAAACAAAACGTGTTACAGAAATTGAAACATACTAAAAAGTAATATCGTGAATTTCCACTACGGATTCGCCATTACCATGAATTTTCAAATTTAAAAATGCGAAAGATTGGTTTTTTACCGTTGCTTTTATTTGACCGATCCGCTTGATATCCCGATGATAGCTGGTTAAATTAGATGCAATTTTTTCGTTTTCTTTAAAAATTAAGTACCTAATAATATCATTATAAATTTCATCGATATTATTTTGATCATTTAGATTGTCCATGATGAAAAAGATTTGCCTCGGATATGTTGCTGCGAATGTCCTGGCTTTTTTGCTAAAAGCTGGAGCTGCAAAGATCCCCAGTGTATTCTCACTGTGACCAGCTAAAATTTCCGTGAAGTTTCTTACGTCGCTTGGAGTTATCTTTTCAAATTTACATTGCACTAGAAATCTTATATTTTTTACTAAACCTAAAAGGTTTATCTCGCATTCACCTAAATATAAAAAATTATTAGCATGATTATAACGCGACAGCATAACCTCAACCAATAACATGTTAAAAAATTATTCAAACTTACAGACTTACCTATAAAAATATATGGAACATTTCTCCCAAAAAAGATCCATTCTCACACCTTTCCTCCGGAAAGAATCAACAATATGCAGTCCGTAGACTGCATCTTGATCTTGATCTTTGTTGCGACCATTATTTTCGTTTTTACTTTCTTGCTCATACGGATGGTAGCGGTCATATTTAAAAGAAGACATGTGTTGGAAAAAATTTCGTGTAAACATCTTTATATCTGATATCCGTAACGTATGTTCGTACGTACGTACGTAACTCTTATCAGTTATATAGCTGATAGGACATTTAATGTAGATCGTACATCGTACGCATATCGATATCTATTTAGCCAGTGTGAAAATAAAAATATCCGCAGAATGCTTGTTACATAATATATGATATAATAGTAACCTAAATCTCTCAGAATCACGCCCTTGTCAAAAAAAATTAATTTAATTGTAACTGCATTGTCACTATGCAGTTACTGCGCCTTAAGAAATTTACCCACAATGCAGTTACGTAGTAAATCTCACCGTTCTATAATTTCTTTGAATCTTTGGTTATGGATTCTCCAAGATTTCTGTTTGCATTGAATTAAATGACAGTATTACAGTGTTCGTAGTCTTCAAGATATTTCTGTTTTGTCATTTTGTAAGGTGTTGATAAACGGGAAAATGTTCAGTGAACATTTCACACATATACAGATTTGGGTAGTAACCATATGCAAATAACACGATTTGACTACGTACGTATAACAGATAATGATCTTGTACAAATATAGAAAGAGCATGGTTCGAGAACAGTACCACTTTAACGTCAACGTCAATGTTCCGATAGTATTTACCAGTGTTGGACAATGATGATTCTGTGATTCATATGATTCTGTATCATATGAAATATGTTATAGTTATTGTATGGGTTGTAAAAAATAACTAAATTTGCACGGGTTTACATGGCCGAAGGCCATGCCGTGCAAATTTAGTTATTTTATAACCCATATAATAACTATTTTATTGCACGGTGTCTGAGTACAATCCCGTGCCAATAAGTAAATGTAAAAAGCACGTGTTGTTACATAAGACCCGTGCAATAAAGCAGATTATGGTTATGTTCGATAGTATTTACAGCCGATTATGATTATGTTCTAATCGTTTCGATAGTATTTACAGGTTTTCACTTCGATAAAATATCGATTGTGCTATTTTTAAATTTGACATGTATGTATGTTATTAATATAAAGCATTCACCCATGTAAAGTACCCTTATCGGGCTTTAAAATGCCCAAATTTGTAAAAGACCACTTTTGAGACGTGCAATTGCCCTTTACACCATTACGTATCGTTATCTATATCTGATCCAATACGTAATTCCGAATTAGTAAGTTTAGCGGGTTTTTTTTTTTATCAAATACTTCTACTCGTAAAAAAAATAACACTTTATTTCATTAGAAATCGAATACTGAAATTTCGTCGTTCATGAGCAAGTTAACACGGAACGAAGAAAAGATTCAAAGTTAAAAGTTATAATTATGTCTTAATTAAGTTTACTTTAAAAGAAAGGAAGCCCCCCATATTTGTGCTGAATAGATCTTTGTGTTAATTTTTTTTTTTAGTTTTTCATTAAGTAGTAAAACGTCAAGTCTTTCTCGGCAAAAAAAAAAAAACGGTTAAAAAAACATGTATGCTTTCAAGACTGCTTTTCAAGACTGATCTCAAGATAGACAATCCCATTCTTGCTTAACATGTATGGGTCAAAGTTACGCTGTCACTAGGTCGACGTTAACAGCGTTTATCGATGTGGGAAGCCCCCATATTTGTGATGAATAGATCTTTGTGTTAATCTTTTTTTTTTTTTAATACCGGTATTTAGTTTTTCAGTAAGTGTCAAAAACGTCAAGTCTTTCTCGACAGATCTCAAGATAGACAATCCATATATTAATTCAGGTGGGTGTGGGCAACCCCCATTCTTGCTTAGCATGTATGGGTCGAAGTTACGCTGTCACTAGGTCGACGTTAGTTTAGAGCTTGGAACCGGTTTTATTTTTCATATGTTAAACTCGGTTTTAATCGGGTTTAACGTATGAAAAATAAAATCGGTTCCAAACTTTAAATTGTTTACCGAAGATGTGGGAAGCCCCCATATTTGTGATGAATAGATCTTTGTGTTAATCTTTTTTTTTTTTT
>CAJVPY010006240.1:0-10703 GCA_910591965.1 Dentiscutata erythropus | reverse complement strand
TTAAAAAATTTAAATATTAAAAAAATTAGTAAAAATCTTCGCAGGCAAATTTGCCTGTGTTACAATTTAAGGGATAACAAATATATTGTGCCACTATTAAAAAAGTTAATATAATCATAAAATTTATTGACTGGTTTAAAAATGAATCTTGGGCTAGGATTCCAAGTAACAAGAAATTATTAATATTTATCAAGAATGCTTGCAGAATTATGATAAATAAAATTAAAATAAAAAAATTTATATTTATATTTATTTATATATCTTTCGTCTTTGACAAGAAATAAAAAATGAAAATAAAACTTGCCAAAGAATAGAAATCGAAATTTATAAAAACAAATTTTTCATCTTCAACAGAAAACAAAAAATAATTAGAAATGAATAAATATCTTCATTTGAACAAAAATAGATCTTACAAAGAATAGAACCAAAATTTAGTTTATTGACAAGAAACAAAAAATAATTTTAAATAAAAAATGCCTTTGTTTGAATAAAAATAGATCTTGCTAAAGAATAAGAATTAAATTTTTTAAAGCTAATTTTCATCAAAAAATAATCAGAAATAAATAAAGGCTTTGTTTAAACAAAATAAAACTTGTTAAAGAATAGAAATTAAAATTTTTTAAAAACAAAATTTCGTCGAAAAATAATTAGAAATAAATAATGGCTTTATTTGAATAAAAATGAAACCTGCAAAAGAATAAGAATTGAAATTTTACATAATTTTTTAAAACCAAAATTTTAACAAAAATTAATTAGAATAGGAATTAAAATTTTATGCAATTTTTTAAAACAAATATTTGTTGAAAAATAATAAAAAATGAATAGAAGCTTCATTTGAGCAAAAATGAATTTTGCCAAAGAAATTTTACACAATATTTAAAAATAAAATAAATAAGTCGACAAGTATGTATATCACTGTATTGTAATATATATTAGTCACCTGGTTGTATTAAATTATATACATATCTGTTACTGAATCTTATATTTCCAAAATCAATAACTTATTGAATTTGGCTAAAATTATTATTGGCAATTTTTTTAGGTATTCTAGAATTTATAAAAACAGCTGTAATTTCAGCCAAATTTTTGTCCCAAAATTTATAAAAACAGCTGTAATTAATATACTAATTATACCAAAATCAATAACTTATTGAACTTAGCTGAAATTATCATTAGCAAATTTTCTTAGGTGTTCTAAAATTTATGAAAACAGCTATAAACTTGTCAGTTTAATGTATTGTCTATATAATATATTGTTGGTAAAACATATTGTCAGTGAAATGTATCTATTGACAAAACGTATTGTTAGTGAAACATATTGTTAATAAAATAAACATGTTGGTGAAATGATTGTCAGTAAATCAATTGTTGGTAAAATAAGCTAGTAAATTGATTGTCGATAAACCAAGATGTCGGTAAACTGATTGTTGATACCTGGCAAGATCTATGTTTAAAGGCAGCAGTTCTAAGCTGTATACATGTACTTTAAAAGTTACAATGCCTGACAAAAGTTTCTTTGCATCTATATCTCTTTATAAAAAGGTGCTACAATCTTAAAAATTTCAAGAGAGTTAGTATATACATAGATTAAATCAGTGTTGTTACAGGACAGCTTTGGACAATTTGTGGACAATTGTAGACAAAAAAACAAATCTAAATTACTTAAAATTTTATTAAGATAACCTATTTTTTTCTTTTCAGAAAAATATTCAAAACTATAAAAAATATATAATCATGTTTTTTTTAAACTGATATATTAAATTTTAAAGCCTAAATATTCTTTGGACAGTTGTAGACATATGGACATGGACATGGGCAAAAAAGTCTTGGACATAGTAGATGTGACAACACTGGATTAAATTGTGTATTTACTTTGGCAATTTTTCTATTACTAGAAAAAAGTTTAAATGAAAGCCAAATTTAAGACTTTTTTTTAAAAAATGAAAAATTAATTGAAATCAAAAAAAATTAATATATTGTCAAGGCTTAAAACTAAAAATTCTAAAAAAATAGTATATTAAATTCTAATAATTTCTGTAGTAGTGATAAAAAATTAGGCTTGATTTGATAAGATAATTGTTGAGAAATTAATTTTAAAATTTTGAGTTTTATTTTTAAAAATTACAAAGTAAAAGCTTTTTTAATTAAAAGCATCTTGATATTAAGTGATTATTCAAGATAAGATATTTATAAAAAAGGTTTTACAACACAAAGAGTTAAATATCAACAAATTAAACATGAAAAAAATAAAACTTAAATCTTTAAAAATTAATTTCTTAATAACTATCTTATCAAACTAAGTCAAATTTTTTGGCAATACTATAAAAATCATTAAATTCTAATATATTAATATTTAGAATTTTTAGCCTTAAATCTTGACAATATATTAACTTTTCTTTGAATTCAATTAATTTTTGGGTTTTATAATTTATTGCCATAGCAATGTATTACCAATTTATATGAAGTTTGAAATTTTGATGATTTGTAAGCAAAATTTGAAACCCTGCACAAACAAAGTTTGAAATTTTGCTTACAAATTATTAAATTTTAAACTTTATATAGACTAGTGATACATCACTATAGTAATAAATTATAAAACTCTCAATTTTTTACTTTTTTTAAACAAAAATGCTCCAACTTTAGCTTTTATCTAAAATTTTTTTAATAACTAAAAAATCTTCAAAATAAATATACAATTTAATTTATATATATACTAATATTTTTAAAAGTTTTAAAGTTGTAACATCTTTTTATAAAAATATATGGGATGAGTTAATAGAAAAAGAACAAATTTTTTTTAAATAAAAGTTTTCTTGACTTTAGGTTTAAATATCTTGGCAATTATTTTATCAAATTTAATAATTTTTTTTATTTTAATTCTATATAATTTCAAGATTAAAATAAAAAATTTTTTAGCAAAATTAATCAATTAGTTGTTGAGATATTTTAATTTAAAAATTAAAAAAAATTCACTAAAAATAATTTGTCCCTTTTCTATTGACCCCCTCTATATAGATGTGGAAAACTTTTGTTAAGCACTATATATAGCAATCTAAAAAACTTTTAATATTAAATATTGCTTTTTTTATATTTAAATTAAAAATTTATTTTTTTGCTTTCTTAGCAAATAACTATATACTGAAACAAAAACATTTTTATAATATTTAGAAGTTCGAAAAAAGAAGAAAAAAAATACCTTATACTATATTTGGAATTACAAGATTATATATTTGTTAAGAAATTAAAATATTGTATATTTTTGAATAATATTTATTTAGTTTTTTTTTAGTTTTTTCTGCTATAAAAAAATTTTTAGTTTTTTTTTCTGCTTGATATTTTATAAAAAAAATAAATAAATAAATATTAGTTTCATTTTTAATTTAAAAAAAAAAATAAGATGCGGTGACTTAGTGTAGTGGTCTAATTGTCACCTTCTCCAAGTAGCAAGTCTAGAGTTCAAATTTCATAAATAATGAATTTTGAAAAATAGACTTGTATTATAGTTAATAGTTGTTGATTTTTAGTTAAATCTAGAATCAAATCTGCAAGCTTGATCACACTATCTAGTAATAGGAGCTTTGGTGCAATAAATCTGAGAAACCAGAATAACTGAAAACCTATTTGGATAGTTTTGAGTTAGAAGTAGCAGTAATTTTTGATGGTATCGTATGAGAGCTAAATTTGAACTGGGGCTTAAAATCAGAAAACTGAGCAACCAGGTTCTAATAGTAAAGGACACACTAACTGAACTACTAGGTTCTGTCATACTAAAGGAAAAGGGTATATGCTTTGAAAATATAGATCAAGAGAAGGGCATCTTTCAGGCATTTAAAGCTAACTTTTTTGGGTTGCTGGCTAGAAGTAAGGAGAAACTGATAGAGAATCTAGATAAAAAGATGGTTGGAATATAGATATCAGGGTTTGTTATAAACCTATAAGGGTGAAAGTTAATAATAAGTCTAATTAGAAAGGTTGTAGTTTGAGATACAGATTGGGTTATAGCAGTATCTATAAAAAGTGGCTTGAGATACAAACTTAGTAATAGTAGCACAACAGATACTAGTTAGATACAAGAGTTCAATGATTAGCTCTAACTCTGAGTACATAGGTCAAGCTATAACAAGAAGTTACTGAAGTCTAAATAAATATATGGGTAGGACATATATTCTAGCAAAAAGTTAGTTACTGGTTTCAGGATTTGAGGCTTGGTGCAACTCCACAGAAGTAATGTGGCTATTATATCTAGATACTACAAAAAGTAACCAGGTGAAATTAAGTATTCTGTCATTTAGAAATAGCTATTTGCTAACAGGCTTAGAGTTTATCACTTACTATCTATATATAATCGACTCTCTCTAAGTGCATGTTCTCTCTATATATATGAAAATAGCCTGGTTTCAAATCAGAACTTATAAAATAAGTGCATGTTCTATATTCTCTAAATGCAGATTATTTTTCAAATTATATATATATAAATATTTTCTTTAAATGCATTTTTAATATATTAACTAATCAAATTTGAGAATATTTATTTAGATAATAAAACAATTAAAATTTATATATTTAATTATAATATAAACTAATAATATATAATGGGAAAACTTTTTTAGTATACCTGCACTGTAGTGCATTCCCCCTTAAAATTTTTTTTAAAACTTAATTAAATATTTATATAATAACTTTTATGTTAATATAAAAGCAATATTATATATAAAATAGAGTTACTTAGAAAACAAAGACAGGTTATCTTAGTAAAAAATAAGTTATAAAATAATTTAAAGTTTTTTTTTAACTTTAATCTAATACTAACTTATTTTTTTACTTAAATAACTATTTTTTGCTTCTTAATTAAACTTGTTCAATAAGTAAAATTACACTTTTAGTTGTGTTAGATTATAATTTTTAAACCTTTACTAATACAAAAACTTAAATAATTAATTTTTTTTTGCTTTTTTTATAAAATTTGGTGTAATATAACACAAAATCACTATTTTTATTGGTTAAAATTAGGGTGCATTATAGTGCAAGTGCATGAAAACTTAAACTATATATAATAATATAATATTTATAAAAATTATTATTATAAAAGAGTATTAGTTAATGCCAACTTTGCGATTAATCAATAAAAATTGATCATGTGAATCACATACTCGATTGATTAAAACAATCAAGTATGTGATTCATATGATCAATTTTTATTGGTCAATTAGGCCATACAGTAATTTTTTATTTTGCACAAACTCAATTTTTCAAAAATTAAATTGTGCCGATTATTTGTTTTGCTATTTAATTTTTTTTCTTCACACACTTGCCTATTAGTAAAATCGTTGCCTCGATAGTGATGACCTTAGGTGAAGCAAAACAAGAAAGAAAAAAAAAAACTTCAAATTTGCTTGTACCTAACCTTAACTTATGATGATCCTAAACCTAAAGTTAATTTAATAAAATATATATTATAAGAATCTGTTCCCATATTACACAAATTAAAAATTAGCTTGTATAGCTTTGGATGTAAATAAGAAAAAAAAATGATTCACTACTATAGTTTTGGAACACCATATTATACAAAACAAAAATAAAATTTTTATTAAAAAACAAAAATACAAATTGATAGATATATATATATCTCATAATTCTCTACTCAACTAAAACTTGTATATGAACTAAAATAGAATTTTGAATTGTATTATTTTTCAATGAAAAAAATAAAGCTATTATTGCTTCTTATTCCAACCAATAAGATTATAACCACCAAGAACTTCATCAGTACCTTAACCTTCATCTTCAAAATGGTCGATTTCAATATACCAGAGACACTACAAGAAACTTCAGAAGAACCTATCTAAAAAAATATTGAACTTGCAAAGGAATCTACTGAAAAACAGAATGAACCTCTACAAAAGAATGATGGATATACCACCAAGAACTTCATCAGTATCTTAACCTTTATAACTACAACAAGATGTGTTTGATTAGATGTGTTTGATTATAATATAATTTCCAAAATGGATGATTTCAATATACTAGAGACACCACAAGAAACTTTGGAAGAACCAAAAATAATACCGTAGATTTCCAAAAATAAGCTACCCTTTTTTGGCCAAAAAGTTATACAAAAACCCCAGGGGTAGCTTATTTTCGAATAAAATTTCGAAAAGGTTGATTTTTATTATTTTTTTAAAATCCGGAAGTAGTTTCTATATATAAAAGTCAAAAATTCTACTAAGTAAATCGATAAAAGTCACTTAATAGGGTTGTTCAGGACGTAAAAATACACATATTCTGAAAGTTTAAAGCAAATCGGTAAACTTTTAACTAAGATGTTTTTGCATTTTACGTTTAAACGTAAAATGCAAAAACATATTAGTAAAAAGTTCTCTGATTTGCTTCAAACTTTCAGGATATGTGTATTTTACGTCCAGAATAACCCCTATTAAGTGACTTTTATCGATTTACTTAGTAGAATTTTGACTTTTATATATAGAAACTACTTCCAGATTTTAAAAAATTATCGAAAGTAGCTTATTTTCAGAAACAAAAAGTTTCTTATGTTTCTTTTCCAAGAAAAGAGGGGGTAGCTTATTTTCGGAGTAGCTTATTTTTAGGAATATACAGTAAATTGTATCAGAGTTTTTTAGAATTCTGCTTGTGCCAAACACAGTTGTAAAAATTATATACTAAATTTAAATATCTCGTATATCTTTATTGTAAAGCTAAGTCTTACTGTATCTTTAAAATTTTCTTTTCACTATTATCGTAAATTGCCGCATAAACCACCCCCTTTATAGAAGACCCCCTTCTAGTAGACTTGGGTCTGTTACTTAGATTCAGTGAAAGGTAAAAAGTACAAGACCTGGGTCTATTATGTAGTCATATATTATACTCGTATTATATACCCAACTTAGAGTTGCTTAATTTTAATTGGTCAATTATCTTTAACCACACAACAGACCCCCTCATAGTAGACCCTCCTCCATATAGTAGACCCCGGGTCTAAATCAGTTTTTGTATTGGTTTAAAGTAACAGACCCCAGGTGGTTTATGTGGCAATTTACGGTATTTGATCTGTGTTAATTTATTAACCAGAACACCGATTGATTTATTATATAGTAGTATAGAAATATTATTGCCAAAACAATTCTATATTTATATTCTACTTTATTCATTTAAAAATATAAAGTATAAACAATGCTAATCTTTTGAAGGAGATAAACTATGGCCACTTTGTCAAATTTTTGTAAGAGTGGCAGAGAGGTGAAATAAAGGGAGAAAAAACTACTTGTATACAAAATTAGAGAGTTTCTTTTACTAGAATTAACTAAGGTTCACACCAAAGTCTGTACAGTACTAATTCTTTTTAGTGAATGATAAACTCTAAACTTGTTAGCAAATAGTATATGAGAACTATTTCTAAACAACAAGTACTATACTTGTTATAACAGTAAGTGATAAATTCTGAAACTCTTAGCAAAATAGCATATAAGAACTATTTTTAAATAATAGTTGCTGCTTTAAAGTTTTTTTTTTTATATTTTATAGTTTAATATAGCTATTTGTATTTTTTTCTAATAAAATGTTTTTTAAAAATTTTTAATAAAAGTAATCATTGTAGCATAATATATATATATATATTTTTAATTCTTTGATAGTTTTGTTAGTTGCTCAAATACAAATTATATTACTACTAGACTAAAAACAATGTTTAAAGATTTCTAATAATATCCAATTAAAAATTGCAAGCCTGGTATTACCTAGCTACATCATGTGCATCCAGATTAGTGTTACAAGCCATAAAGTTTTTATCAGCTGGCTAAGCTAGCCGATAAAAAAATCGGCTTAGTGGCTACTAATAGCTAAAGTTAGCAAAAAAAATTTTACTTTGGAAGATATCGAAATTACTCCAATTACTCCAATTTTTTTTCTCAATCTTGCTCATCTCTGATGTTGGTTCATTTTTTTTTTTGGAAACTTTCGGATTCTTGCTTTCTGTTATTTAATTCTGCCTGACATTTCATTCTGGCCTAAATTATACTATCAAAATTATGTAATCTTAAGCTGCATTAGCCAGCCAATCATATTACATTGGCTGGTTTAGCTAGCTAAGCTGCCTTAGCCGCAGCTGCCCTAGCCGGCTTGTAACACTAACCCAGATGCAACTTGTTATACTAATTTATATTTGGATTGGAAAACCTTGTCAGCTCTATTAAGAACTAAACCAAAATAGTGTTAATTTATTTTTAACTTATTCAACAACACCTCTCTCAAATAACTTCATCATTTCTGCATCTTTTTCAATACTTACTGCTCTATCTGTACTACTTGACTCACTCTTCTTTACTCTTGATATTGTGTTTTTACTAGTACTCTTAATGGTAGGCTTTTTTTAATTACTTCTTTTAATTGCTATATCTATGCTATTCTCCTTTTCACATTCAATGACTGCATTGTATCTAATTCACCAGATTTTATCAAGAAAGCTACTTTTTATAATTGCTATATAATATAATATCTTTTTAAAACTAGACTTTTTGACTTATTTTATATATAAAAATAAACAAGTTGAAATAAAAAAAGTTAACTGTATATTATATTATAATTTTAAATTTTATTTATATTTGTTTCTGTATATTATTGTATAGGTTTTCAGCTAGTATTTAATTAACTTTTTTCAACAATTTTTCTTATTAAAATTTTTAATAAAATTTTTTAACCAAATAACAAATTATATCAAAAAAGAAAAATATAAGACTAAAAAAATATAAACTAACATCTTTTATTTTATTTAAAGATAGTTCTCATATACTATCTATTAAAAGGTTTAGAGTTTACTATTTACTATAAGAATAGTACTTGTTATTTAAAAGTAGTTTTATATACTACTTGTTTAACAAATTTAAAGTTTATTACTTATTAACAAGAAACTATCAGTATACTTAACTTTATATATTGTATTTTATTACTTTTGAAGAAAAATATACATTTTTTTAAAAGTGAAATAAGGTTTATACTTTTTATTATCACCTACTTGCTTTTTTAATAAATTTTTATAAAAAGTATGCAAAATAGCTTACTTTTGTCAAAAAATTAGCAGTATTTACTTTTTTTAAATTTGAACAACTTAATAGATTACAACTATATATTTTATTTGTTAACAAATATAATACTACTTTATAAAATAAAATTTTTAGTTAAAATGATTTTTAAAGCCAGTTATATAGTCAAAAAGAAATTTATATATTAAAGCAAAGCTTTATAGTAAAGATATATAATATATTGCAATTGTTATATAATGTTACAAATAATGATAAAATCAGATAATTATGAAATCTAAAGGCTTTAATTTAAAAATATAAACTTTACTAAAACCTATCTATATTCTTTTATTATAAACTCTAATCTAAAATCCTAGTTCAAATCTAAAAAAAATATAAAAAATATACTCTAAAAATTTTTAAAAATTATATATTAAATAAAGTTTGATTTTATGATTATCCAATTTTACAATCATCTATAATATATAATTTTTATTTATTTAATAGATTATAATTAGGGTTCTGCAAACCAGGCACTACCTGTGTCCAAAAAAAATATGAGCACGGGTATGGCATGAAACTTTGAAAAAACTTAGACATAGGCATAGGTACAGATATTAAAATTTTGGCATAGGCACGGGTATAGGCACAAAAGTTTGATATAGGCATAGGCACAGGCACAGAAATTTTAATATTTATTATTTAATTGTGTTTAGCACTTGTGCCCGGCATTGTGCTTAGCACTGCTTTGGCACTTTGTGCCCATGCCTTCTTAGTGCCTGGCACTTTGTGCCCATATCTTTAATATACCTGGTATTTTATACCCTTTTATGTTGGCATGGCATAAGGTACTAGTGCCCGGCCTGGTGCAAATGTGCTAGGCACAGGCATTTGCAGAGCCCTAATTATAATAATATATAATTTTTTTACTTTTTTAAGTTTAAATTTTTTTTTTTTACTTTGTCAACTCTTAGGCTTTTTTTTACATATTTTTTTATTTTTTTTTTGCTTTCTTTTTTATTTTTTTTTCTTAGTTTGTTATTTGTTTATTTGTTTTTTTTTTGCTTTTGGTAAAAAAAGAAAAATTTAAAAAGTTTAGTTTATTAACAAGCTAACAAAGTCTTTTAACTTCTAGAAACTAGTGCAACAGGTTGTACTTGGGCATTTATAAAAGTAGCTTAGATAATACTAAACATATATTAAAGGTAGTTTTATAGTAGTAGCTTCTTATAGATTTAGACTATACATAACCAACTTAGCTAAGTTCTAGCAAAACTATCAAAGAATAAAACAAATAAAAAAATAAAAAAAATTTATATTTAATTTAAATTTGAAAAACATATCTTTTGTTTATTAACTAAACTTAATAAAATTTTTTTTATTTTATTGTTATAAATTTATAAATTTATAAAATTAAAAATAAAAATTTCATTAAATTTAAATAAGTAGTTATCAAAACATTATTATTTTAAAGTTTGAAAAAAACTTGTCTGCAAACTTTATTTGATAATTATCTAAGTTGTTTAAACTTCAAGTAATAATATTGCTATATTGTACTTTGCAAAAGGATGTAATTTTTGCAGATTACAATATTATTGGCTGGAGCTGAGGGGAGCGAGGCGAAAGACATTCAAGCCTTACTCTATTGAATTTTAGGAATGTCCGGCTCCC
>CAJVPY010006239.1:0-10703 GCA_910591965.1 Dentiscutata erythropus | reverse complement strand
AAATTAACATTGGCCTACCACTTGTACTAATAAAGTGCCAAGGGCCTAAGTGGTCACCTTAATATTTAAAAAAAATATATATATTATCTTGTATATTATTATATTAGTTATATAGATTTATTGGCTAGAAAAATGAGGCACAGTAACATTATAGCTAGATACACAAGTACCTCTCAGTACTGTACACGAGTACCTTTCAGTACTTCTCAGTACCTCTCAGTACCTGTATACGAGTACCTCTCAGTACCTGTACACAAGTACCTCTCAGTACCTTCACACAAAGTACTTCTCAGTACCTTCACACAAAGTATCTCTCAGTACCTTCATACAAAGTACCTCTCAATACCTTTATACAAAGTACCTCTCAGTATCTTCATACAAGTATCTCTTAGTACCTTTTACACGAGCATCTTTATTTACCTTTACATGGTTTGGTAGTTATTCTGTTACACCTCCTATGTGTAGAAAAGTTATAAAAAGGGAGCCTTTTCCCTCTTCTGCTCAAGTCAGAGTTTCCCTACCCTCTTATAGAATCTAGTCTTATATTATCTTATCCTTCTTATATTTGTATAGTGTGATATTCCCCCTCTAGGATAAATCCTACAGGCAAGGTTATCACCGTGACATCTGTGTTTAAATAAAGCTATATAATATACTGTTACTATCCCGAACCGTTTGTCTACTGCTATAAAGTATAGTGAATACTTTATTCCACTCCCTGTATATTTCTAACATAGGTTTCTCTACAGCGAATGACCTTGTTACTCTGCTATATTGTTGATAGAAGGCTATAGCATTGTAACATTTTGGTGCCTTCTGGCGAAAAGCCAAAATATCACCCCGAAAAGCCAAAACATCATCCGGAAAGTTCAATACCCGAAAAGGTATAATCTCTCTTGGAAAGTAACGTCTATTGTGAAAACTTACATCTCTACTGGAATTTTGAATAATTATTGACAGCACTTACATCTTACAAGGTATAAATTTTATTATTATTTAAGAATTAATTCTAGTGTGAATTAATTAGTAGTTATTATACTACCTGGTGTTATTATTTTATTGTTTGGAGTTATAGTACTCCCTGGTGTTATTATTATTGCAATTGCTTGTAGTTACCATACTACCTGGTGTTATTGTTATTATATTGTTGTAGCCATTACTACCTGGTGTTATTCTAAATTATTGTTTGTAGTTAATGCTACCTGGTATTATATTGTTAAATTGTTTAATTATTATTGTATTGAAATTATTGTTATTATTAACTCTTTTAGAAAAATTTTGAATTTTATTTTAGTCTTATGGGAAATTCCCTAACTCAATATTATCTTACTGCTATTGAAAACCATCGACAAGCTCATATTAATAGTCTAGCTATTTTTTATATCGTTTTACAAACCCTTATACCTGATTTATCGTGTGTTGAGTGTTTTGCTCCAAAAACTCCTGGCAGTTACTCAACCTTTCTTCGTTTTTGGCAGTGGTATTCTTCGGAATATCAAGCTATATCTTATAGTCGCAAAACTCAATTTGCTTATAATAAATTAGTTACTGCTTCCCGATCTACTGCTCGTTGCGCTGCTCGTGATATTATTTTTAGTTGCCGTTATAAAAACAACGTACCTTCATCTCGCCCTGTAGTTTCAATTTTATTTCGAAGCTATACTTCACATGCTTCTATTCCCTAAATTTTTGATAACAGAAATCATTTTGATAATTATATTGATAACCCCAACTTTGTTCCTCCTGCCGTTCAATTAATTACTACATCTGAAAAATCCCCATATACTATTCCTGCAAAAGCTATTAAAATTGTTGCTAAACCTACTGCTAGTTCTTTTGAAATTAATTAGGAAGAAACTGAGGAAGTTGCAACAGCTTCTACTATTAACGCTGCTTCCAATCCCCCTGAAACTATTACTGTTACCCTTGATGATATAACAGAAGAAATTTCTACTATAGTTAATTCTGTCAATCTAGAAGATATAACTAGCTCTACTTTTTATACCCCTACCCCAAGTCCTATTACCATTGTTTCTAATATAGATAATAGTGCTATTAGTGAATTAGTATTACCCCAACCCCATACTTCATCTACCCATCTTGATATTTTAGGAGATATTAATAATACTTTACCTACAAACACTGCTATTGAAGGCCCTTAGCATAACCCTCAAATAGAAGGAAGTCATACTACATATACTTCATTATATCTACCAACTGAAGAACACATTGTTGAGGAAGATAGTATCTCTTATATTCCAATATACCCATCAATTAAAGAAACAACTACTGACCCCAAATCAATTACAAGTTTCTTTGAAACATCTCTAGCAGAGGAATTTTCTGTTTCATTAACTAAAACCCTCTCTATTTCTGAAGATTCTGAATCATCTGTTAATACTACAGAATTATATTATCATCTTGATCAATTATTTCTTGAAGAAGATCAATTAAACCAAGAAAGAAAAATAGGAGACGAATATGACAAAGAAATTCATGTTGAAGAGGAAGACCCTATGGTTGCTGCTGCAAAAGCAATCCGTGAACTTGCTAATACTCTAAATAAAGGTGGAAAAGGTGAAAAAAATCTTATTAAAATTGAAGCTTTTAAAGGTGATGGAAGTTAAGACCCTATTGAATGGCTTGATGAATTTGACCGAGCTGCTAAAGCAAATCATTGGAGTGAAGAAAGGCAACTCGAATTGGTCAAAGCCTATATGAAAGGAATTGCCGAAGAATGGGTGAAAAGCAAAAATGACAACCAACTCAGGACGTATTGGGATGCAGAAGCAGAAGATACCAGTTTTAAAACCCTGTTTAAAAAAGATTTAATACTACCAGACAAAAAGCCAAATAGCAACAACAACTCTTTGAACTCAAACAAGGCAGTAGTACCGTTGATACTTATATTGCCAAGTTTAAACACTTCAAGGATAGAGTTGAAGAATTACCTGAAACTTTTCTAATTCAACAATTTATTAAAGGATTGAGGTCTGAATTTGCTATGCCTGTACAAGCCTCTGCTCTCGCTAATTTAGCTGCTGCTATTGAAACAGCAAGACTTTAGTAAACAGGAAAATTTATAACCACTGACACTGATACTAAAGATG
The DNA here is from genome assembly GCA_910591965.1 of Dentiscutata erythropus. Lineage (NCBI taxonomy): Eukaryota > Fungi > Glomeromycota > Glomeromycetes > Diversisporales > Gigasporaceae > Dentiscutata > Dentiscutata erythropus. The sequence goes on along the minus strand of CAJVPY010006239.1, from coordinate 7,593 downwards.
CCATTACCCAACTTACTGACCAAATTGCTAAGTTGAGTATTAATTTAGCCCAACAGCAACAAGTACAACAACCCCAAAAACCTGCTTATACTGCTGAAAGAAATCCTACCCCAAACAAAAGTAAAGCTTGATGTTTTTACTGTAGAAACCCTGGTCATTATATTGCTGACTGCTACAAAAAGAAAAGTGATGATCAAAAGAATAGAGAAAATAGAAATTACTATCAAGATCGAAATTCCCAATCTTCATGTTATAGAGGCCGAGATAATCGAGATTATAGGAATGATAGAAGTCAAAGTCAAAGTTGAAGTAGAAATAGAAATTACCATTCTCAAAGAAATAGGAGTAGATCTAGAGAAAGAAGTCAAGAGAGATGAGGACCAAGATCAAACCATCCTCCTTCTTCTTATTACTAAAATGTGAACATAGCTAAAACCAAACCTAAAACTACTCGAACATGGAAAGATTTATTGGACAACTACTCCATTTGAACTGCTCTAACTGTACATATTACTGACTTAAACCGAGAAAATACCTTACTCGAACCAACTAACCATATAACTCCTGTGAAATATTATGTTGATATTTAGGACCAAACTTTATCTGCTATTGTTAATAGCGGAGCTGCTATTAGCATGATTTCACACCAAACTGCTAAAGATTTAGGACTTAAAATAGAAGAACCATCTAAAAGTCTTATTGTCGCTGCTACAGGAACTACGTCTAGGCCTCTTGGAGTTATTCGAAACTTACCTATCCACATCCAAGGAAAGTTGATCCCTCTTGATGTTGAAGTTGTACCTGCTACTTCATATTCGCTTTTACTCGGTAATGATTGGTCCAAGAAAGTTGAGGCCAATTATAATTGGAAAACATGCCAGTATACTATTTACTGGAAAGATAAAAAGATTGTATTGAATACATCTTATAAACAAACCCAACCTACCAAAAAGTAACCTACTTGCACTACTCCCGAAGAATTTAACCTGTATGAGGAAGAATATTTAACTCCTTATGAAGCCTATGCTTTTACTACCGAGGAACAAGAAGAAAGAAGTTGGACTACATTTACTTCTCGCCGAAGGAATAACTAATTCTATAGAACCTGTAACCTTACTACCCATATTACCAGAAACTATCCCGAAAACACTTGTTATTATTGTCATCAAAAAGGCCATATTCTTGCAGACTGTCCCAGAAAACGAGATAGAAGGAGTTCCTGCAGGAATTGTAACCAAAGTGACTACTTGTTTAAAGATTGTCCTTATAATACATGCTATGGTTGTAATCAAACAGGCCATATCGAAATTAACTGCCCTCTTGCTCAATGAAAACTAAATAACCTTACTTATTGGTATAGATGCAACAAGGACCAAGTTGAGGAAAGAAGATTGACTTATTATAGCAAAAGACGTACCCATCATTGTTGTGAATGCTTGACCCCAGAACGAGCTAACAATTTGCATAATTATGAAGACAAGTTAATCTGCACTGCCTGCTACAAAACTCATTTTGAAGCTCTTGAAATGGATGACCCCAGAAGCCAAGAATATTACTAATATGGATTAGGACATAGAACTCTTGTCTGCTATAAAGTCTGTGAAATTCAAAGACCAAGATCCAGAATGCATCAATTGGAAAGTATACGAGAAGAATTATGGTTCTGTGAATTGAAACACATGTATGCTTATAAGGTTAGCCAAGATATTCAGTATAACCCGAATTATAATGTTTGGACCAGAATTCAACATTATACTGAATTAACTCGAAGTGCTGGATCTCAATACAATCTAAACCAAGACCGAATTCATTGAATTGCTTTGGTATTATTAGAGGAAAGTGATCTAAAGCTATGGTAGAACAAGAAACAGATCAGTATAACTGAGACTAGTCTTCTGATGAAATTAGTATCCTTCTCTGAGATAAAGCTATTCTGACCGAAATAGAAGAAGCCACTCTACAACAAATTCTACGTAAATCTTTCGATACTGCCCACTCAGATTTTGATAGCCGTAAAGCTATAGAAAATTTCAGAAAGAATTTTGAAGGAAAAGTACAGCTTTGTAAGGAATGCCTCTTAGCCAAACAACTTGATGAACTTGAACCTAACCAAGGATATTGTGATGAGTGTTACCAGGAATTGACCCAATTGACTATACCTGCTGAATTGCTAGAAGAAGAAAATATTAACCTATTCCTACTAGAAGAAGAAACAACTGAATCTCTGCAACAAACTTTTGAACCTGAAGAACCTACACAACTACCTCTTGAACCAGAAGAAAAGGATCTAATTATTGAATGACTAGAAGCTAGAGTTCAATATTTAGAAAATAATTTTAAACAAATTACAGAATTCTTAAAACAACAAATTATTCACCATCAACAACGAGCTGATTACTATTCTCATTTATTTGCCTCTTAACCAAATTTTCAATAAATCCTAAGCATGATAAAAAACTACCTGAAGATTCTGAATATTTGCCCACAGAAGAAGAAGCCCTTTAACAAGTATTACAACAAAATGCAGAAGGAAATAACTTCTCGATACAAGAAGCTTATACAATAGATAATCTGATCCCTTATAAAGAGTATGCTTTAAAACAAACTAATATAGTTAATGTAGGACCTTTGACCAAAGAGCAAGGAAGGAAATTTAGAACCTTGCTTACCGAATTTGCAGACCTATTTGCAAAAGATATTACAGAACTTGGACGTACCCAAATTGTTCAACATAAAATCTATACAGAAGATATATCTCCAATTAATTCCCGACTATATAATGTCTCTCCTAATGAACAAGACTTTATAAAAAAAGAAATAGAATGAATGCTTGAAAGTAGAATTATCCGACCCTTTGAAAGTCCTTGGATCTCACTTGTTGTCCTAGTGCGAAAGAAAAATGGTAAACTTAGATTTTGTGTTGATTACAAAAAACTTAATAGTATTACCAAGAAAAATGTATACCCTCTACCTCGAATACAAGAAATACTCAATACTCTTGCTGGATCTCAATGGTTCTCTACTTTAGACTTAGCTAGTGGATATTGGCAAGTCATGATGGATTCTAAAGATAGAGAAAAGACTGCTTTTATCACTAAGTATAGTATTTATGAGTTCAATGTAATGCCTTTTGGATTGTACAATGCTCCTGCTACATTCCAACGTTTAATGGATCAAATCTACAAAGGACTTATTTGGAAATCCGTAGTTGTATATCTTGATGATACTAACATCTTTTCATGAACATTTGATGATTATTTAAAACATTTGCGAATTGTGTTTCAATGCATTAGAGATGCTGGATTAAAGTTAAACCTAAAAAAGTGTAATTTCTAGATGAAATCACTACCTTTTCTTGGACATATTGTTAGCTATAAAGGAATTTCTCCTGACCCTTCAAAAATAGAAATGGTACAGAAATTACAACCCCCTGGTAATGTTACCAAGCTTAGATCCTTCCTAGGTCTTGTAGAGTACTACCGACAATTTATCCAGAACTTCTCTGCAATAGCCCAACTGTTGAACCAACTTTTACATAACAATACACCGTATCATTGGGGACCGAAACAACAAGAAGCTTTTGAGTTTCTTAAACAAAAGCTTATTACTGCACCAATACTTGCTTATCCTGACTTTAAATGACGCTTTATTTTGGCTACTGATGCTTCTTATCATAGATATGGAGCTATACTAAGCCAAGTAGATAGTGATGGAAAGGAACATCCTGTTGCCTATACAAATAAAAGCCTGAGACCTGAAGAGCAAAATTATTTTGCTACAGAACTAGAATGTGCTGCTATAGTATGGGCTATAGAGCATTTTCATAGTTACCTAGGTGCTACCGAATTTACACTTGTTACTGACCATCTCACTCTTAAATAGCTTAAAATTGTTAAACCTAAAGGACGTATTGGAAGATAGATTTTGAAACTAAAACCCTATAATTTTGTTATAATTCATAAACCAGGAAGAATTCACTCAAATGCGAATGCTTTGTCAAGACTCTGACCTATATCTTTGTAAATCTATGAATTTAGATCGATATCGAAATATTTATAATTACTTAAACTCTCAGACAATACCAACAGATTTTACCTTTTACTAATGAACCCAACTCCAGAATCAAGCAAAATACTTTGAGATTAAAAATAGACTATTGTATAAAAGAAATAAAAAGAAACTAGACCAACCTTTTCGAGTCATAAAATGGACTAAAGTAGACTCTGTCTTATATATGATGCATAATCATTCTACTGCTAGACATTTAGGAATTAATGCTATGTATTATAAAATTGTAGAACGCTATTATTTGAACCAAATGTATAGAGATATTAAAGAATATATTAAAACTTGTAAGCAATGCCAACGTAGAGACAAAGCTTGAAGAAAAAAACCATTACATCCTATTAAAATAGGACAAGCATTTGAGAGAATCAGAATAGATTTAGTAGGACCTCTACCTATAACCAACTCAAATAATCGATATATTATTGTTGCTACAGATTACCTAACTCGATAGCCCGAAGCCCAAGCCGTACCTTGCCTTAACTCTTGCTAAATTTATTTTTACTGAAATTGTATATTGACATGGAATTCTCAAGATAATACTCTCTGACCAAGGATCTAATTTTCGAAGTGATATGATTAAACTTCTGTGTGAAAAGTTCTTGATTCACTATAAGTTTTCATCACCATACTATTCACAGACTAATGGAATGGTTGAATGTCTAAACAGAACACTATATGAATCACTTGCTAAAGTTGCAACAAGCCAAACTTGAGATGAACAACTACCTGCCGTTCTGTTTGCATACCGAACAAAAAGATATGCAACAACTAGATATACACCATTTCAACTAGTATATAGTAGATAAGCAATATTACCTATTGAAGTACTATTACCAACCTCCGAACCTGAACCAGAAGTTGACCTACAAGATAGTATTTTAACTCGTGCTTATGAGTTAATAGACAAGTTAACAGAATCTCAGGAACAAGCTAAAAAGAATACCGAAAAATCACAAAGAAAACAGAAGCAAAAACATGATGCTCGACTAAAGCCAAAAGAATTTGAAGTTGGTAACAAAGTATGGATCCAATGAAAAGACATTGAAGCCTCAAGATCTGTTAAATTTGAGGACAAACGTAAAGAACCCTATACTATTTGCACTAAACTTGAAAACGGTGTATACAAGTTATAAAACGAAAAAGGCCAAATTTTAAAACGATACTTTAATAGCGATAGACTTGAAAAATATTATGAATGACAAGGATGAGAACCACAAGTTGTTATTGAAACTCGATAAATAAAAGACTTAGAATTTTATTAGCTTAGAAATTTTATTTAAAATTTATTTATTTATTATTTATTAAACTTAGAATAGTTATATTAGATAGTTTTATTAGACTTAGAGATTAAGAATCGAAAAATTTATTAAGGAAGTAAAAAGAAAATATAATGTACAAAAGAAACAAAAATAAAAACAAAAACTATCTCCACTCCATAAAAACCCTGATTATTCTCCAAAACACTCTGCAATGCCAAAATCTCCGCTTCTAGATCCCCTATCTCTGTCTCCAGTCCGTCACCTGCTATTTCTTTCTTCTTGCAACCTTCCTACTTGAACTTCGTACTGATAATTCAACCGCACCAACTCTGTCGGATCGTGCTCCTAAACCTGAGCCTGAAGGTTTGCGACTTGGTTCTGCAAACCCCGAACAATAGATGGAACAGATTGGCTACGAGCGATACGTGGCATCTAGTTAATAACAAAAAAAGTTAGAAAAAGAACGCTTTTTCTAAATAGATATACTTAGAAGACGGAAGTATAGAAAAAGAAAAAGAAAAAGAAAAAGATAAAGGGAAAAGTATCCACCAAGGCCATGTAGTCAATCATGCAAGTCATGAAGAAATCAATTATTCAAGCACAAAGGACAGTTAGCTCACTCAGACATGGATGGCTGGCGGTTGCCCGAAGGAGTAAAGCCAACGAAGTTTAGCACACAGCCCGAAAAGTATACCTACTTTTTGGCAGAAGACAAAAGCAAAGACTAGGAAGACAAGGAAAATTTTAAAGAAATTATTACTAAAAGAAAAAAAAGAAAAAAATATTAGATAGAAAAGTTTATAGTATAAAAGAAATAGAAAGGAAAATAGAAAGGACCATACAAGGAAAAGAAGATTTGTGTATAAAATTTTGAGAAACAAAACACACAGAAAAACACGAATATAAATAGAATTAAAAACAATAAAGATAATTTTCCCAGGACAAAGAAAATTATCGCATGGTTGGAACAAAGAAAATCACAAACAATAATAATGTGATTTACAAATTTAGACAAAGATGAACAAATTAGAAATAGAAGCTAATTTTAGACATCCTAAAGTAGAAGTTCGGTGGACCTTACAAATTTTAAGGGAGGAAAAGACAAAGAAAATGCCCAAATACACTTTAGGCTGAGAATTTTTGCCAAGTTTTGCCAAGTATTGCCAAGCAATAGCTGAAACAATTACAAAACATGTGGTGAATACAAAACAAACACATGTAAACAGATTGTAGCATGTTGGAAACACAAGGAACAAGCATGGGTTAAACGAAATAGAAAAGCCGTTTCAAATTTATAACACGAATACCCACTTTAACAGATATTTAAAGAACAGGAATTCACCTTTCTTTAGCTTTAATTCCAACGACTCCAATACTTATTCTTCTAATAATACTTATAAAACTCTCTACAATCTTCTACAAAATGACCACTCTACCAACTTGGCTTGATACCCAAATTTACAACAAAGCATGCGAACTCCAACAGCTGTGTAACAGCCTTAATTACACAGAAACCATTATTGTCAATCCTGGCAATACAATGATCATCCAGGATCTGGACCACATCTGTACCATCCCTGCTGATCCTAACACCACCACTACTTTTATGGATCCCTTGACTATATTCAAAGCTGATCTTCTACCCAATGGGGATAACCAAATATTCCCTGTGACAACCTCGAACAAAAAGGACCCAAGTAACCAACTTGCAAAAATTTTAGAAAAATACAATACCATAATTGCCTGTTGTTCAAAACAAAAACAGATTAAAAATTATAACCGTATTCATGCTCTTGCATATGCTTTCCATATAGAAGCCCTCTTGTAGTATCATAGGAAAACTATCAAAACTACTATAAAGAAAAACTAGACCAAAATTTACAGACGGGTTTTCTACTTATTCGAAGCTTGTAGTGACTTTAATGACTTTAATGAAACCAGTTTTGATGAGCTTTTACTTTTTAGTAAAAGCCAATCTCAGAAGTTTTAGATTTTACAGAGTAAAATCTTAAGGGGAGGAAAATATTACAAAGCAGGTTGTAGTACAATGTAATATTAGAATAGCATAGTATAAATTATATATTTTATTTATTGTATTATTATTATTATTTTATTTTATTTTTTTTTTAAGCGATCCTGCTTTTATTTATTTTAAGTACTTGGCAGAATCAAATAAATATTTGATAGTCAAATACTTAAGTAATATTTGACGATCATAATTTCTAAATCGGGTAATGCATAATCTTGATCTAAATAAGCTTTATTA
>CAJVPY010006238.1:0-10705 GCA_910591965.1 Dentiscutata erythropus | reverse complement strand
TTGGCAGGTCGCACTGGGTAAATACTTGGTGAGTCTTTTTTAGATTAGAGCATTACACTATATAGTCAATTATATATATGTAATAGTTAAATAGTAGTTCAAATAAATAAAGACAAGACTGCTTAAAAAAAAAAAAAAAAAAAGAAACTTATTGCAAATACACAACCCCAAGAGGGTTTTTTTCACATCTCCAAAATGTAATTTTTCCTGATGACTTTTTTCTTTAGTCATTTTTAAAATTCATTAATTTTTTGATGCTTAGAATTTTTAGTTTTTATAAATTTTTGTAGTCCAATAAACCTTACCTTTACTTTAATGTATATATATTCAAACAAAATCATTTCGCGTAACAGATCAACGTTATAATTTATATTGCTGCTATCAAAAATATACTGTACATAACTCGGAGTTTCATTTTGAAGTTTTTGTAAAGATAAAGTAATATAAATAACCACAGCAAAGATAACATAAATTAAAACTAATATGAATTAATTATCTCCTTATTAGAAATATAGGATTATGTAATATGAATAACCGAAACAAAGATAGGACAAATTTTTTTTTACTTTAATAAAAATTTTTAAAATAACAGAATATATTTAATTTTAAATAATGTAAATTTCTCTTGAACTGTCATTTTAATCGTGGCTAAATAAAACATAAATATGAATTAATTATCTCCTTATTTGAATACAATAAAATTAAGCTTTTTGAATAGTGAACAACCTTTTCTCACGTATAATTACGTAACAGATCAGCACTATACTGTATTATTAAAATGTATATCATACATAACTCAGAGTTTCATTTTGAAGCTTTGTAAATTAAGGTTAACAAATAACCGCAGCAAAGATAACATAAATTTCATAATTTAGGATCTTCTTATTTGAGCGACTCTTTTATGAAAAAATCAACAAAAAGCCTTTGCAATAGCAGGTATAACAGATCAGCATTATATACGTAAATTAAGGTTAACGAATAACTGCGGCGAAGATAACATAAATTTCATAATTTAGGATCTCCTTATTTGAGCAACTCTTTTATGAGAAAATCAACAAAAAGCCTTACAATAGCAGGTATAATTGTAACAGATCAGCAGTATATACTGTACATAATACACAACACAGAGTTTCTTTTTAATAGTAAAATAGGTGATACGTATAGCTGCGGCGAAGAGCATAAATTAAAACAAAATTGAATTAATCATTTCCTTATTTGAACAGGAAAAATGCTATTAAAAGTGTAAAATCTAGCTTTCAAAAATTCCTGAAAAATTACAGAATGTCATTTAAAAACAGTTTAAAGCTAGCATTTTCTTTTATTTTTTTATTGTTGAAAATTACTTTTACAATTATCTTGATTTTAACTTTTTTGATGTTTGCATTATTTTATATGATTCGGATTCTACATATTTGGATTCTACCTTTCTTCTTTTTTTTTATTCTCGTTCTCATGGTTTCCAAATTATTTATGATTTTTGCTATCAATAAATCTGAATCCAATTGTTCAGAAGAAAGAAAAACTAGTTTCGATTATTATACGCTACATAGGGTTAGGCGTAGTGTTAGAAGTAAGGTCAGGGTCAAGGTTAGGGTTAAAGTTAATAATAATAAGAATATTGTTTCCAAGTGCTATAAAAATATCACCCAACCAAATGTTAATGACACTTCAAATAAAACATTCCATTGTAGACCTAAATAATGGAAAAACTGTTGGTCTACAGGGATGAATTATTTAAATACCTTGAGCACTTTAATAAGGAATTCACGAAAACAAATGCTCATGACAACACTTGCCTGAAAGAGAAAGCAAAAAATCTTGAATCATTTTATATTTAACAAAGAAATGTATTATTGGTAATGATATCTTTAGAAAAGTTATAAAGAATAAAATGGATTGGTATTATGTAAACAAACACTGGTTAAAAATTTTTATAGATATCAATAGTATTGAGATTTAGAAATTGGTTTGGTTTTTAAAAACCATTATTCCATTTTCCAATACTTTAAAATATTTATTTATTATTACAAAAATAATTGCCTAAATAACTAGCTAATTCTTAACAAGGTTGCTAAGTTTGAGGGATATTAACTTATCTTTACCATGTCAAATAATTATCTCCTTATTTGAATACAATAAAATTAATCAAACAACCTTTCTTCGCATATAATTACGTAACAAATCAGCACTTCATACATAATTCAGAGTTTTATTTTGAAGCTTTGTAAAAATAAGATTAACGAATAACTGCAGCGAAGATAATATAAATTTCATAATTTAGGATCTCCTTATTTGAACAACTCATTTATGAGAAAATCAACACAAAAAAGCCTTTTGCAATAGCGCGTATAACTGTAACAGATCAGCATTATATACTGTACATCATACACAACACGGAGTTTCTTTTTAATGTTTTGTAAAAAAGGTAATACGAATAGCCGCGGCGAAGAGCATAAATTAAAACAAAATTGAATTAATCATTTCCTTATTTGAACAGGTTCAATTATGAAAAATACTATTAAAAGTGTAAAATCTAGCTTTCAAAAATTACTGAAAAATTACAGAATGTCATTTAAAAACAGTTTAAAGCTCTTAGCATTATTGCTAAGAACAACAACTACTATTTTTTCTTATTTTATTTTTCTTTCATTGAAAATTTTTACAATTTTCCTGACTTTGATTTTTTTGACTTTTTTAATTATTGCTACTTTGATTTTAGCATCCTTTCCACTACTATTGTTGTTCTCATATCTCGTTCTTGGGTTTTCTGTATTATTTAAGAACACTGTCTACAAATCCACTTGTTCAAATAATAGTGAAAAAAGAGCAAATTATTATTATACTGTGAGAAGTAGACAAATTATATGTTCACTATGTTTATTGAAACAAACATTAGTACAATCATTACAACCCTTTTTCACTAAGATCATTGCCTTGTTAATTGGATTTATATTCTTGCTTCAATAATATGTTCCCCGGCCAAAGAGGTCACCGGAAAAAAAAAAAAAAAAAGAATTTTTTTCGCCATGGCTAGGGTACTAAATTAGAGCCCCGTGACGTAGTCTAGAGCTCTATTTGGCCCTAATAACTCGGACCAAGTCTTTCCACACCCTCTTTCGTGCCTACCACTATTAGGGCCTGGTAGAGTTTAGTGGTTTAGTGTGTTGCTTGGATTAGTTTAGTGTGGATAGATATCCGTAAGAGCATATTTCGATACTAGGGATCGATCTTACCCTTATCAACCCACATGATTTATGTGATTGTCATATGTAGATATCTAATATGTAGATTACAAATTTTTTCATTACTCACATTTGTTTTTTACTGTTTAATAGTCAAAACCATCCAAAAAAATTATTATACGTTATCAGGCTTATTTAATTGAATCAACTTCTGATTTTACATATAATTGCTAGTTGGTGATAAATGCTTACCCAAATGTGCGTATCGGTATATAAGATCCCAAAAATAGTAGATCCACCATGAATTACGACTCACAGAAACTTTATTAACTAAATATGGCTAGACTGCCTAACATAGGAACAAAGCGTGTATGAACTTAGTTAGGCTAATAATTGACTCAAACTTTGGGGGCTCCCTGATATACTATGTGCTGTAACTCTTTAAAGTTTGTATTTTCTTATAGAAAATTTTTTCTTTCACAAAAAGCCTCAGTGTGTGGTCTACTGAAGGGTTTAAAATTGGTTAAATAAAATAGACCCGAGCCTTGTATATGCACATTTACGATAATTCTAATATTGAATCGATCAACTATAATCATCAGTTCGTTATAAATTTAAATTACATAGAGTCTGAAGTCGTAATATTTTTTCTATCAGATCTCATCAGATACATCCGGTTATTAATGCATTCTTCAGGCAATGTCGAGAAGTGAAACAAAAATAAAATAAAATAGATAAATATGATAATACAAATAAAAAAATAATTCAATCCATCATTCAGATACTGCTTATCAGGCATCACCAGTTAATCTAATAATAATCATATATTAATTAGCATAGCACTGCCATAAGTGCCTACAATGTTTGCCTCAATTATCAATCAGTTGGGTTAAACATATACAAAATATTTTGTTTGAGGCGCCTTATGTTGGAATGTTGGCATAATGAGATGTTATATAATATTTTTGTCAGTGACTCTTCCATTTCTTTCCTCTTTATCAAAAGGTTATTAAATAGTTAAAATTATTATATTGCAGCATATAACATGTCACAAGAAACAGCTCATGTAAAAATTGATGTAGATCTTAATTATAAAAATAACAACACTGGTTAATTCACCTATGATTAATAAGAAAAATGTAGATAACAAAGATCTAGAAAAATAAGAAAAGCTTCAGTTCGCTATTGTATGGCCTAATGAAGATGAAAAACAATTAGAACGGATTCCAAAATTAAAGGTTATTGTGAACAATTGGAATTGTCAGATGATGGTTTAATCATAGTATAGTATTGTTTGCTTTATTAAAATTTATTTTGTCATTTAAACATCAAATATTTTTGATATATTTAAAATAATGATGTTTAGTACAAAATAAGCTCAATATTAAACGACTACTGTGTATTTAATTAACTATTAAAAATGTATTATTAATACCGATATATATTATTTTTAAAGCTGTTCTGATCATGTATTACACAAAAGAAAGACAACAAATCAGAAAGTGGAAATTATTTACATATGAAAAAACTCAAAATCTTTTTCTTTACAATGGAAATTTCATATGCATTTGTAAAAACACTAGGGAGGATAATCCAGTTGCATTTGAAATTTATTTATATTCTGTTATCAAGCAAGTGTAATAATAATACACAGTTGCAATGTACTACATAAACTTTCAATTAATATAATTATCATAACTTACCGTATTGTCGCGAAATAACAGGCCGGGGCGTTATTTAGAAAATCATGCCCCCTAAAAATAGCATCTATGGTTTCAAAATAACGCCCCGGCGCGTCTCCAAATAACGCGCCCCCTATATCTAGTTAGGTCCGATAATCATTTCATAGACACCACATTTCACCGACAATTATTCATCGACAAGTCCATTTTACCGACAGTCTATTTCACCGAAGCTCATTTCGCCGAAAAGTTTTTTTTATAAATTACACTAACTTTAACTCTATTTCTAACCTAACCCTAATGATATTGACCAGAATTACATTGTCTGTAAAATGGGCTTCGGTGAAATAAACTGTCGGTGAAATGAACTTATCGGTAAGAAATTGTTGGTGAAATGTGGTGTCTACGAAGTGATTGTCGGTGAGATGAACGTATCCCATCTAGTTGATAAGTTAATTCATACCAAATCAAGGGGTCCGTTAAAACCAGGTGCGCTTGATATATTGATATATATACTGTATAAATTATATTCTTGATATCTATATAACCTACTAACCTTAATTATATTAAAAAAAGTAACTTTAACTTCATCGAAACAGTAGTTCTAGCACACCTGGCTTTAACATTCCCCAAATCAGCTGTAAATTACTATTGTTTCAAAATAACGCCCCGGCGCGTACTCTAAATAACGCGCCTATACTCAAAATAACGCGCTGGGGTGCGTTATTTCGCGAAAATACGGTAAATTACGTAATGCTCAGAAATAGAAATATTAGGAAAATTGCTATCAAATAGTCTTATAAAAATGCAAACTACTGAATTATATAATAATTGGAGTGGTGAAGCCTTACTTAAATTTAAGTGGGAATTGTTTGGAAATATTATTATTGCTTTCTTTGGTTCATTTTTGCAGTTTTTCTTGTGAAATTTTTTTCTTGGTGTTACAGAAACTAATGGACTCAATGGAAAAAGTTTGCCAGTGGATATCGGTTATTACCAGATGTTTATTATTATTTATTATAGAAATACCCCAATTACTATATCAAGATTACGGGATATTTATTACAAATACATTAATTCATATAGAATTGGAAAAAATATATAACCAGTTCATGGAACTATTTAGGTAATATACATATATAAATTTATAATTTTGCTTTACAGCTAATTTCAAAATTCACGGACCACCCTAAAATTTATCCCGAAATGTTGTCGGCCGGTGGTTGATCACGTGCGGTTGATTATGTATTATAGTGTTTTGTCAAAATACACGATAACGATATAATAAATACAATACGTACCGATAATTTACTGTGCCAAATTTAACCATATTAGTAATATAATATTGATTAAAACGCACGTGATTACCCACCGGCCGACAACATTTCAGGATAAATTTTTAGGGTGTGTCCATGAATTTTGAAATTAGCTGTAATTGTAAAGTTGATTTTTAAGGGTCCGGTCCGTATTGTTTCACCGACAATCACTTCATAGACACCACATTTAACAGACAATTATTCATCGACAAGTTCATTTTACTGACAGACTATTTCACCGAAGCTTATTTCACCGACATGTTTTTTTTTTATAAATTACACTAACTTTAACTCTAGTTCTAACCTAACTCTAATGATATTGACCAGAATTACTTTGTCTGTAAAATGAGCTTCGGTGAAATAAACTGTCGGTGAAATGAACTTGTCGTCAGTGAAGTGTGGTGTCTATGAAATGGTTGTCGGTGAGTTGATGGGATCCCGATTTTTAATGCATGTATTTATAGATCTTGGTGTTTTGCTCTGTTGTGATTTGAATCTATTGGCTATTAAAGGGTCCTCCCTATTATGAGTATCAACACACTTATGCTTATTTCTTTATTTTTTTATGAGCTTTATGTTTTATAATGTTGGCATTTAACTTGCTATTATAGCTGGTGTAGTTATTAAAGTATATATATAGTATTTGTTAATTTTGGGAATTATCTGTATATTAAACTGTTAAGTGAAAAATGAAATACTACTGATACTAACATAGATTTATACCCTCATTTTGAAACTTCACTAATTATTCATTTCAAAAATTTCAGACATTATTGCATATAATTATAAAGTCTGTAATAAAATTTCAGAAATAAAAATAATTTGCCAACCAACCAACAACCTATCTTAAGTAACAGGCTTAAGGAATTGATTGAAAAAAATCCGAAGAAAAATATAAATGTAAAAATGCTAAAAATATTGATGAAAGACTTTCAAAATTAATTGAAATAGTAGAAAAAAAAATTTAAAGAAAATTGTTAATGATCTGATTTGCAGACCATAAAAAAGAATTATAATCATAATAGCAATATTTTATTAATTCTTAATTATGTGATAAATAGATCTTTTGATAATTTTTTTTACTATATATATGTTTAGTTTTATAAAAAATTGTAAAAAAGTCAACTTTTCAACATTATTTTTATTTGAAGTTTCAACTTTAGATAATGCAACTTCAGATATTTGAAGTTGCAAATCCAGATAGAAGGCGATTTCTGATATGACATGTACAAGGATATTGATATATTAAAAAAGTAATTCCTAGTTATTGGTAATTTCTCTTTTTGGGTGATAAAATTGGAAACAACCATAATGTTTATATAATAAATATGTAGAATTCCTTAAAAAATTATGTAATTAATGTCGCTTCCCTTATTAAATCGGTTTTTGTATACTTAGTAAAATGTCCAATATTATAAATTTTAATATTGATTCATTTTATATAGTTAGATTATATGAGCGCCGCCAAGGGAAAACCTGTCATCGGACTTTTAATTATATTTTATGTACAGTTAGCCGCCTATGGAAAATCTATTGTAATAATAGATTCTTCAAACTGTACACAAAATATAATTGAAAGTCCGATAACAGGTTTTCCCTTGGCGGCACTCATATAAAAGAGAAATGGAAAAAGATTACTAGATTATAAAATTATATAAAATATAAGGTTATTTTGTCATTCACAAATTGTATGGTTAACTTGTGCTTTATTCTGCGGCTTGCATTATTTGCAATAAAGAGTAATATGTAATATGTTCTTTGTAAAAAAATAATGATAAGTCCACTATGCTGTCTTTAATACAAGTTGAATAAAGTTGAGACTTTACTGGTATGCAACATTTAAGATACAAAAAACCTTTAGTTATTTATAAAATTATGATATTATAGTTTTAGTCAGATAAAAACTCATTTATAAAGGTTATAGATTTGGGTTCTTCAATCCAAAACCTTTTTTTAATTGGATAAAATATTGTAAATAATAATTAAAGATTTTTTGAAATAAATATTTGAAACTATCAATGCTTACATGTGACCGACTTTGGGAATTGAAATAAATTTGTTGTTAGGAATTTCATCAGCCAGAAGTTTACATTCTTTAATTGAAACAACTTGATCGGCTTCACCATGAATTAACAAAGTTGGAACCATGATTGTTTGTGATCTTGATAAAATATTCGAGTCTCTAATTGCTTCCCATTGTCTTTCTAAAAATGAATTAAGTTGTTATTATCCTAAATTTTAAGAACTTTAAGCATAATAAGTCTTAGCTAAAATATACAAACTAGAAATCTCGAATGGATAATGTTTTTCAAATGCTTTAAATTTTATTTCCGCATATTTATCAAATATATCTGGGTGCTCGACCATATAATCAGTAAAGGTTTTTTCAGATTTTTTCATAATTTTGTCTTTTTGTTCTTGAATATTTTTTGGAATATCTGGTGGTCTTTGTGAATCAAATTCTGAAGGTTCTGGAGGTCTAACTGGACTTTGTTGATGATGAAGATTGTAAGTTAATAAACAATTTCATAAATTATCAAAAATTATTGTCATGCATATACCTTGAGCAAAGAATAAGTTTCTCTATTTCAAGATCTGAAGGAAGGTTTGAAGCAACATGAACTGCAATACGGCCTAAACATAAAAAATTAGTCATAGAAAATTATTTATTTTCTCAAAATTAAATTTTAAATATTTTAACATTACCCATAGACCATCCCAATAAATTAAATCGTTTTATTTTTAGATGCTTAACTAATGCAACTGTATCCTGTGCCATCAGGTCAAGTGAGATTGGATCATAAGAAGAAACTACACTTGATTCACCGATTCCACGATTATCAAATACAATAACTAATGAATATAATGAATAAACAATTCAGATATTAGTTAAAAGAATAAATTCCGCAATAAAATAAAATGTAGCAAACCTTTTTGATTTTTTGCTAATTCTGATAATGATTGATAAGTTAGTTACTTTCCTATGTATAATAAAATTTGGCATTACTAAAACATGAAGATAAATTGGGTAATATAGCAGTATTACTATCTTTAAAAAATCTATCTGTTATGTACTGTATTTGCCACATTTTAGTAAGACCAAAAATTTTCACTTGCGCATGTTTTAAAATGAAAATATCTATATTAACCTTCTTTCAGCCCCATAAATAGTTCCTTAACGCCCAGACTTTAATCGATTAATTTAAGAATTTCAAGAATAAATTTAAGATGCAAAAAAAGATGAAAATATTTACAATCCCATAATTAAAACTAGAGGTGTTTTTTTAATATCTTCTGGGTTGTTTGGTTCAAGAATATTATAAGCAATTCGAGAGCCATCGTGTTGTTCAAGAAAATAAGTTTCGGGCATATTTTTACAATATTTACTGTAAAAAAAATTTTTAAGAATATTTAGTAAATAGCACATTTTTTATCGTGATTTGCAAATTCATCTAGGGCTTTGCTTCCAAGAAACCAAACTGCATCAGAGATAAACCAAATTTAGCTACTCACTAATTGGTTTTCATTATTCGGAGTGTAACGGAGGACTCTATTCTATATGAAGTGATACAAGTATCCTGTTTTTGATATTCATTTATAATAACGCACCTACTTTGGTTATACATTTTTTTAACAAATAAGGGCCTGTAAAGTGAAAATAATTACAAATACGGGCCCAAATTAAAAATAATTACATATAAGGGCCTAATTTTTTTAAAAATATTACATATAAAGGCCCAAATCTATTAATGGCTAAAAAAAAAAAACGTAATCACGGGCTTATAACGATAGTGCGATTATAGACATTTAGAGTTATCTATATACTGATTGTTAAAAATGAAGTTGCTAGTTATAATCACTTCGCTTAAATATTGCATAAAAATAGCGTTAAACTAGCATAATTATTCATAAGGCGATGTTTCAACAGAGTAGCTGAATGAACATCCTTCATATTAGTAAATATCATGTCAATTCGCAATGTTTTACTTGACATAATAGTGGTTTGTTATGATAATAAGCAAATACAAAGAAAATGAAATTTATTATATTTAAAAAATTTTCTTTTCTTATTTATAATTACTAATTTACAATTGATCGTTACATTTTTTTATGCGATGCTTACGTTTCTTATACTAATAACGATCAAGCTACAGGTGTGAAGCGTCGCGGTTATTTTGGGCCCTAATATGTAATATTTTAAAAAAAATTAGGCCCTTTTATGTAATTATTTTTAATTTGGGCCTGTATTTGTAATTATTTTCACTTTCCGGCCCTTATTTGTAAACTCCCCATTTTTTTTATAAGTTAGTATATAAAATTTTTAACTATTTTTTTTCATGTTAGGTTTAGGATTTAGGGAAAGTTTTTGGGGTGTAAAGCATTTTACTTAAAGTACTACGCACCAATAAATTAGTTGTTTTGAATAATATATGCGTAGTTTAAAAAATTTATAAATTTATTACATTATATGACAGTACTGGTCATGGAAAGGTTACCTCCCCTCTAACTCTTTAAATTGTAAAGC
>CAJVPY010006237.1:0-10706 GCA_910591965.1 Dentiscutata erythropus | reverse complement strand
GGCATTTTAGCCCTAAACTTTAATTTTTAGTCTTAGCGCCAATTGTTTTAAAAAGTTTTTTAAAAAGTTTTAAAACAGCTAAAAAACTGTTTAAAACGTTTTTTTACCATCCCTAGTGCTAATTATGATCACTATCTTGTGCTCTGCGGATAAATTTAAACATTGTTGTTTTATTCTGCACATCATATTTAATATAAATTAACATTTTTTATCGAAATCATTGTTGATATTTACTATATTAGATATATGTTTAAAGAATATGACACAGGCGACGAACGAATTGTTGATTGTTAAAAATTTTATCTGATACTCGAAAACAGATTACGCATTTAATTGTAGGTGTAAAATAAAGTATTAAGCTAAATAACATCTTGTGCAAGCATTCCTGAAATATACAAATATAAACAAAAAAAAAGCGCAACGAATATTATCAAACATAGTAAGCATAGCTAGACCAGGCTAGATCTTATATTTCGGACCGAATAAACCTATTCTTTTAAGTGCTTAATTTAATAGTTTCGAATAAGCCCAATCCCAATATTGCTTCAAATTAAATTCTATACGTAAGATTACCTAATTGTTCGTAAAGTTCGGTTTTGCATTAAACATAATACAATGCATTTACTGCTAATATTTTTAAGGTTGTGATTTGCATCAATAATAATTTCTTAATTTGTCGGAAGTTTACTACAAAGATATTTTAAGTTTAGGTTACGAATAATTTAAATGATTAATATATTTTACTAGAACAAAAAAGGAAATTTTTTATGATAAATTTTTAATCGTCGGCCAATCATTCTAAGTTCACTTTAGTAAATTCCTATTCGTTCATTCAAATTTCTGTGAATTTAGGTTGATAGTCCTAATTTTATGCATATACATCATTAGCTTTCTTTATCGATCTTAATTTCCAATTGTAAACCAGCAGCTTGAGATCTCATGTAAAGCTTTTTAAAATTCAGCTTTAAACCAGAAATAGGATAAAAGTTTCAAAAGTCTAATGCAGCATTAAATTAAAATACTAATTTATTTCTCTTACAATAAAATGTAGCGTCTTAGTGCAGATTGAATTAAAATAGGATTGTGTACAATCTTATATGTAAATTTCAATAAATTAGATGTATAGAGTACCAGCTTTACAAAACGTTTGGCCAGTATTATTGCATCATTTAATTTAAATATATGATGTGAATCCGAATTGTAACTCCTAAACTACCGAAAATTTGGTCTCAGATAGGAATGGCTGAAGAATAAAAACTGCAATTAAAAAGAAGAAACGCTTAACAAGCCTAACTTTAAAATTTAAACTCAACTCAAAGTTTATGATGTTTGATCTTTTGTATCTTTAACCAATCAAAAAACAACCAATTATATAATATATTTAGAAGTACTCTTTATAGAGATTTTGAAAATAATAAAAAAACAATACCATATGGTATTACTTTCATGATAGCTTACGTATACTGAGATTAAATTTTTAACTCCTCTCCTTTTTGCAATCTTTTTTTTTTGAACTTAATTAGTAATTAAGGTTAATTTTATAATAAAGGAGTATATATTGATTTTAGTAGCTATTAGAGATTAAATAAGAACCACAAATCTTAGCATAAGCAAAATTAATGCTTATATTATAGTTAAAGGTTGAAAATATATATGTTGTGAGTGGAAACGGAATTAAGTGGATTCGGAATTTATATAAAAACACCATTTCGGGGTTAATTTTATCATATGTATGTCGTGCCTGAAGTTGACATTTGCCTGAAGTTGCACTTGACTGAAATTAACCCCTGAAATTATATCATCTTGCATGCATTAATTAGTAATTTTAGGTAATTTTAGGCAAGTGTAACTTCAGGCAAGTGTCAACTTCAGGCACGACATGTACATCCTAACCCTGATCCTAATTTAACTTGAAAATTATATTCCATTTCCATTTACGACATGTATGATAAAATTGCTTAAAATTTATTTTGTTAGAGCATAAAGATAATCTCCTAAAAAAACAATTTAGAAAAAAAATAAATAAATAAAAAAATAAAAATAAAAAAAGTAAAATAAAAAATAAAAATGCTGCATATTATATATGAACAAACCTTGAAAAATTTCAAAATAAAATTTATTTATTGTGAAAAAAAAACAATAGTAATTACGCCACCCAAAGTGTGTAGAGAAGGTACATATATACATAAAAGGATGCCTTAGATATAAAAAATTTATTTAACCCTTTAACCAAACCAAATCTGCTTAGCTTTTTGGAAATTATGTGGCCAGCCAAAAATAATAAATATAAAAATTCCAAGGCACGAACCAACAAAATCAACACTAGAAGGTTCTCTATCTATGCTTACATCTTTAAAAATTGCTGAAAAACTAGTTATACAAGCAAATAAATTGATAAGTGCAAATAAAAGAGAAAAGGTGACCATTCGAATAGCAGCAGCTTTTGTTACACTATAAGATTTACTTTTTTTAGAAAAAGGATCTCTAGAAAATTTGGGTCGCTGAATGCTGCTATCTTGAGTGATTACTTCAGTAGAGGAATTAGAATGAGAGGAACTAGACCTAAGTAGATCCATGTGTTTATATACTTCATAAGCGGCGCGGCCTATAAAAAATTAGAGAAATATTAGAATTTATAGAATGAATAGAATAAATTAGATTATCATTGTAAATTTATAAGTAATTACCGCTTAAAATTACACCTGGAATACTACAAAGTTGGTTAATTCCAGAAAAACTAAATAATCTAACCCAAGCAGGATCAGTTACGTCGCTAAATTACAGAGAATTTTTTTTAAAATATTAATAAACGAATTTTATAAATTATAATGACAAAAATACTGCTTTACGTATAAGTTTAATATTAAAAAACTAAAAATACCAATTCATGCGCCTTGGTTTAACAGTATGAAAACGAAGTGATAATCCAATAAGTATGCTTAACATAACGATTGGATATATAATCACAAAACATTGAAAAAATCTCTTTAATGAACTTGTAGTTGCTTGATGAAAAAGGACGAGTTGAGCATATGTTTGTATCGCAAAGCAAAATGCACATGCCATTTGGAACATGGCATTATACTGTAACTGTTTAATAATAAATTTTAAATAATAATAATTCAGTAAATTATATCGAGATCACAAGGGATTAATAAATTATAACCTGTGTTATATATGTACAAACGAAACTTGTTTTCACTAATACTCAATAAACTCAGGATATGATTTATTAATTAAACTGATCGATTTAGAATCAAAAGTTGTATGATTAAGACTTACGACCATCGCTTGAACAAAGCAGAAACTATAAGGAGCATTTTCTAATTCATTTTTCCATATCAAGCTGAGAAATATATTTAAAGAAAAGATTATTACGGAACATGCGTATAATGCGATCAAATAGTTTTTTTTAGATTTAAATAAAAACAGAGCAACGTATATTGAACATAATAGTGAAATAAAAAACAGGATATATAGAATGGTTACTGCAGACATTGTCATATTAATTGCTAACAAAGGAAATTTTTAAAGATTTTTTTAAAAAGAAAGGTAATGAAAGAACTTAGGTAGGTAATTGAATTAATTCGAGCAAAAAAGCTACAGAAAAAATTCGTTAAAAGCAGTTATTTAAATGATTTTTTTTTTCTTTTAAAGTTCAAACCAATAAAGCATACAGTTATCTTTTAAGTAATAACTATATTTCTATGGAAGAGTTTGGTCAATTGTTAAATTTAATCATTCCATTTTGAACTTAGTAAATGCTTAACATTTTAAAATTAATTAGCTAATTTCCGACGTTTTGGCCAGTGCTGGAGTGTCTGAACCAATACACTTTTGAAAGTAGATCTCAATGAATAGCCCAGGAAATTTTAATGGCAATCATGCGAGGCATATGATATCAAATCTAATTATTAATACAATTTTTTTTTTTTTTTCAAGAATTACAATTTTATCTAAGTGTATCATCGGCAGAATTTCCAGAAAGTGCCATAAATTTATTCGAAACTGATTATTATTTACCTCATTACCGGATAATCTTTCACAACGATGGAGTTATAGATGTCACTTAGGTTAAATGGTACACCTTAATTGTTAATAATGTACCGGTACGTACAGTACCTACCTACGTACGTTATATATTAATTAATTCGGAGGTAACGTATGACATACATATAACCCACGTGAAATATAATTGTAGAAATCCTGCATCATTAATTAGTATGTACAGTATGTACCTACGTACGTACGTAAGTATGTACCTACCTACGTACGTAAGTATGTACGTAAGTGCATATACAACTTTATCTTTTATGCGTATAAAATTTGAATAATAAAACTGTATGCAGGTGCGAATGGTTACGCCACGAAACACTTTATCTACAAACTAAAAATCCCATTGCAATCTCTGTTATTGGTGAATATTATCGATGAAATGATTGGAGGAATATTCTCACGCCTATGATGTGCTTACATAAGCACTAATTATGGTCATTATTCCGCGTCACGGATAAGATTTTAACCGTTTTATTCTATATAACATAAATTAATATTTCTTACCGACAGCATTTGTTGTGGCACAGTGTTAGTTACTATATTAGATATGACGTTGAGACAACATACCATATGTAAGGAATATTATGCAGGCACATGTAAATAATGTGATGATTAGGGAAAGTTTAGTCTCACGTGTTTGATGTGTTTATGCTTGAATTTGTTTAGGATTTAGTGGTTTTTGTTGGTTCATTTAATTGTCTGGTAATTGAAAATAGCAAGGTTATAATGAAGCACTCCAAACTATAATAAAACGTATAAACCACTCCAGTTTTAAGCTGGAGTAGTTTTGTTATAACTTGGTTGACAACCCTAGAAAATAGATTGGTTATTATAAAAATAAACTTTAGCGTAAAATACTGATCGTTGTCTAAGCTAAATAATAACATGTGCCAAGCATAGCCAGACCAGGGTTATATCTCGGACCGAGTGAACCGACAAATTGGTACTCTTTTTAAGCTTCTATTTTAATCGCATCGAATAAGCCCAAACCTTATTTACTCCAAATTAATTGTAATATTATATAATATCTCAGAGTTCGGCTTTGCGTTAAACATAATACCATGCATTTATTACTTGCATTTTTAAGATGTGATTTGAGCTACTATAATTTAATAGTTACAACCCCCTTAATTTGTCAGAGGTTATTAACATATATAAATCTAGGCTATGTATAATTTAGATAATTCAGGAATTAATTAACAAATTTTTACTAGACCACAAAAGGAAATTTTTTGACAAAATTTTAAAATCTGTTGGTAAAAAAAAAAAAATCGTCACTTCATTTTCCGTGGCCGTAATTTAAGTTGATCATTTTAATTTTTGCGCCCATAATAGCTTTCGTGATCGTTCTTAATTTCTCGAAATTACGTACGTATAAGAAGAGAATAAGTTCAGCTAAGTTCGGTTAGATAGAATGGCACAGAATTATGTACGCACGTACGTGCGTACTTTTACTTTCCATAATAAATAAGAATATAAGTCAGTTCTTTATAAATCGTGATCCAATTAATATTTGATATTTGATATTTGATAGTAACATATATTCGGTAAAATTTTATCACGTATCAATTGATTAAACCATATCATTTTTCAAAGTGTGTCTATATGGAGCTCAATAAATGTTGTTATAGCATAATTTATACATGTTTCTAAAAAATTAGAATCGGCAAAAAATATAATTATAATTCGATGCTTTAAAGTCAAATTATAGAAAAAAAAAATACTAGTTTTATATATTCATTTTTTTCTCTCGAATAAACCTCATATTTTGTATTATTTTATTATTAGCATAGAGATAGTAACGATAACAAATCTTTCAATTTTAATTAATTGAATGCCTACCAGAAATCGTATAATTATAGTACGTTTGTGGAATCAAACCCTCCTTAATACATATTATCTGCGTCAGATATCATAATCCTGCTAATACTTACCCTAACATAGCTTTCACTTGAAACTCGTAAATTTCAATTTGATGTCATAAAAGATCCGAGTACAATGAATGGTACAATATATCATTAAACGTGAACTTATAGTATGCCCTTATAACTGTTCTCCTACATTCATAGCACTTTTTAGTATGTAACCAAATATAAATAAATTCATCCAAAACTTTCTTTGCCTGGTTTTCATACAAATTTAAATACTGTATATCCAGATCAACGTGTGAATCCATGCGCATAAGTTTAAAATTTTTAATCTCCGATTAACAATTAGAATGCAAAATCCAATTAATAGAGAATGCTGTATAATAGTAGATAATAGTATTTCTTTGAATGCTAGTAAAGCGCTACCGCGTTTATTAGCATTATATCATTATGGTACCCTATCGGTATCGATCTAATTAGTCGAATTTGCTCACCTTCTGTGCTTAAAATCGATCAATCGATCAATCAATCAATCAACCAAATCTAGATATAGACAAGGTAATAGTATAAGTAATAATTGCTATTTTTTACGGGATCCCCAGTTATGATTGGACGCATGAAATCATGAAATCTCGTCTTCAATTGGATAAACTACCTTAGCACAGCCGCAATCAAAAAACAACGCTTTACGTTTAATTTTCTTCAATAAAAAAAAAATAATTAAGCCTATTTTTATTAAGTGAGAGTATTTTATTTATGTACTTTCAAGTTCTTTCTTCTAGCAAAAAAAAAAAAAAAAAATCAAAATAATCTAATCTAAACTATTAATGAAAATAAAAGTTTTATAAAATTTTGTTTGGTACTTTATTCTCAAGAGAATATTTTGCCGAGACCAATATTTACAAGCTTGTAATTTTAAAATATCCAACTTTGTTTCAAATCCTTAATTATATTCTGGACCGTGTATTTTACTTTATTTGAAAAAAAATTGACATGAACATTTGAAATGTTTCAAGTTCATTTTATTGATACTGATACAATACTGCAAATAAATAAAATGCTACTGCAAATTGCTAATTAATAGATTTGTTTTTAATAATATAACCCAAGTTCTCAACCCTCATTTTTGCCGAAAGAACATAATTAGTCAGCATTGTGTTCTTTAAGAATAGCTTCGGAAATCGTATAATAGCCCTGATACAATACTGCAATAGGTGCTAGTTTGTTAATTTAATACTAAAAATAATGTTGCTGCTAAGTTGCTAAATAATTATACACTTACAAAAATAAAAAAATTAATACTTATTTTATTTTCAGATTTTCGTATAGCAGTATGACTTAAAGTAGATATGTTTATTTCAATTAATAATTTTACACGATACAGTAAATTTTTACAGTAATGTTCGATAAAATTGGCGAAATTTATTTAATCTAAAAAAATAACTTGAAAAGTGATAATACTCAAAAAAGAAAAAATGTTAACAAAAAGAATTATTTAATGTAATTGCGAAAATAGTATTTGAGGAATATTTTATTCTTAATTGCGGCGCATTAGATGGCTAGATGAAATTTTTTAACCACCCTGATCAGTGATGTAATTGGTTTGTCTAATTGAAAACGAATATTTGTATTCGTCCAATGGGAAGTTTGGGAGAAATTAGTAAACCCTTTTTTTTACCCAAAACATATTATTACTAATTATTCAATATGACGAATGATTATTGCTTCATCACGAACTTCGAAGGCCCATATATTTACGTAATCTCACATAGATGACAATAATATTATGTAATTATCTGATATTTATGTAAGTGTAAAGTCATTTACAATTTATATAATTTTAGGCTTCTTTTTGTAGAATGCATAAATATTTGCAAGATATTATGTAAAATTCGTATATTTCTTACCTAATAATTTTATAAAAAAGGTTCGTGATGTTATCACGTTTTAAATTTTAATCTGGAAAGTAAACTCAATAATTTGCTGATCAGGTTAAGTTTTTGCTTGTATCAGGAATTCTTTAATTATTACGCAAAAAATTATAAGAAATAATAGTAATAGGGAGTTTCAAATTTATCAAATAAGTGGCACATTTTGTAATTAAATGAGAGTTTTGAAAAATCTTATTTGAAATGCGAGTGTTTGGAGATTTGGGAATTTTTATAATACTTCGTAAAAAAAAATAAATAAATAAAAAGATAAGATCAGATTGCTGGATTACTTATTTCAAAATAAATACGTCATCAATTTCAGTTAAAATTAGATTTCCGCGTTTTAGCCTAATAGTTAACTAAATTTGCCCATCTCTAGTTTTCAAATTAATGGAAATTAATTCACCGAAACTTACCGCAAAATTGCTTAATTTACTAACTTCAGGGGCTGATAATCAAAATTTAATGTGGCTAAGGTGATAGTGTTGTTACACTCAAACCACCTCTATAGCAACTAGTACTAGGAGTTTATTGTAAATAAATGCCTGGCGTTCAATAATAATAGTTGATAAATACCAGCGTGAATGGTAAGAGGTTTTATGTGATTTACAATTATGAAAGAGGTAATCAACTAGGATACAAATAATGTAAAAACGAGTGAAAACTGTGTATAATGTATGATTTCAGTAGGCGAGATTAATGTTGGCATTACGGTATTCTGCCATATGATAGAATTAACATATGTGCGAAAATTTTTAGCGAATGTTGTGACTATATAAAATTAGGTAATAAATTAACTATAATCAGGCCTGCTTGAGCTGTCTTTGGTTATTTTGGAAAATTTGTTCGGAGCACTACTTTGCTAAATTCGTTTATTTTTGCGACAGCGGCAAAATATTCTAGATCTAGTGTATATTATTAATAATATAGGTCGCCAAGAGGAAATTTTCATAGCAAATCGCAAATTTAGTTTCTTATTAGCACTATTAACGAGACTTTAACGAGGTTTTTTTGACGGAGCATAGAAAATTACTAAATTTTCATACTCCGTCACTAATTGTGCTATATAGTAAGATACTAAATTTGCCTAAATTTGCGATTTGCTATGAAAATTTCCTTTTAGCGACCTATATTATTAATAATATGCACTATATCTAGAACATTTTGTTGCTATCGCAAAAATGAGCGATTTTAGCAAAGTACCCATAAAACTGATAAGTAAGCACATGAGCGTTTAATAAGTAAATTTAAATCGTTATCAAAATGACCACTTTTAATCTTAGTAATCATACGGCATCATATATATTATTGGTTCGAATTTTATTTAATCTCATCATTAAAATTAACTAATCACAAAATTGAAAAATTCCGCTTATATGGTTACGGCATAGAATCTAATTGCCGTAAACATTATACGCCGTAATTCGGTAATGCCTCAATGCCGTAATGCCACAATACCAATATCGTAATTATATAGTAATAATGCGATACCGTAATACTATAACTGGAGTTACTTAATAAATAAAGCCACATACACAGGATTAGAGGTGCAGGCATTTGGAATTTTGGAGGTAGCTACCCCAGCAAAAATATCACAGCGATACCCGTATAAGTATAAGTGCCGCATGCCGTATAAATGCCGTATGCCGTATAAAGTGTTGTATGCTGTATTAATACCATATGCCATCATTCACCTTAATTTAGTGGGCGAATATAAAGATGTTTTATTAATCGGTGGATTTAAAAAGTGATTCATGTTTACAAACACTTATTTACTACTAACTAATATCCTTCATATTACATTCTATTCGGTCAGTGGGTATTACAATAGATTTTTAATGATATAAAAAATATATATAATATTTGACAATGTTTAAAATGGTAACCTAAATACGGTAAATGTATACATTGCAACAAAGACAACACGTTTAAAGCATAGTGTTTGGCATGTGATCTCAACAAGTAAAAATGAGATTATCAACAAAGAATTTCATCTTAGAATCATGGGAATGCAATTGAACGGATTTCATTCTTCATTCAACAAATTAGTATAAGTCTGAAATAACGCTCGTGGGCATCATTTTGAAAGTCGGATCCTTCAAAAATAACTTATATGTTCTCGACATTAACACTACCGTATTACCGCGAAATAACGCGTTGTTTCGAGGATCGGTCCGAATTATGATTAATTTAGACCGAAATTTATAATTTACCCTGCGCATTATTTCGCGGCAATACGGTATGGGCGCTCCCGAATTAACGCGCAACCTAATGTAGCAAATAATTTGTTGCGATAAATATCTGCACTCCATATGTGCACTTTTGCACATAATTTGATCGGTCTAATGTAATTAATTAAAATATTATCGTTGTATGTATATTATGCACCATAAATATTCTATAAATGCACTTTTACCCAAAAACGTGCAGTTATGGAAGGTTGACTATATTGGATTTAGAAAATCTACTTTTATTTCAAAATAATGTACATGGGTGTATTCGAAATAACGCGTTATTTCGCGCTTATATGTTAAAGAAATTGGCAAAAGGGATTTGGTTATGTATATTCAGCAACTTTTGGACCGTATAATTGTATAAAGCGGCATGAACCATCTCACGCAAAACTATTGATTCCTTGTATTTACTTAAAATTTGATTGGCCAGCGAAATTTTCAGGATAGTGTCACTATATGGCATACTATATCACTCACGAAAACTATCTTACGGGAATATAACCCGGGGTAATACGACCTCTACGTCATATCGTAATAGTCACTACTCTGAGAAATTATGCAACAATATTAGCAACAACTTTTTCAAGCATCCTAGCTACAAAAAATAACCTTGGGCT
>CAJVPY010006236.1:0-10707 GCA_910591965.1 Dentiscutata erythropus | reverse complement strand
TTTGACACAAAATTTACCACCCAGAGCGACGGAACAATTTTCGACAGTTATTAATGAAGAACATGCAGCCGAAATTGTTTCATGGATTGATAAGAAAGTTAGTGTATATTCTACAAGAAATAATCCATATGAATTTAAATTACTTATTCGTGGAAGTAGAGATGGTTTTACTACTAAATCATTTTGGAATTTATGTGATCAGAAAACAAATGTTGTTGTGGTTATTAAAGTTAAAGAAACTAATGAAATTCTTGGCGGATATAATCCTGTTGGTTGGGACAAAGTAAGCATTAATAAGAATTGCAATGAAAGCTTTATTTTTTCATTGAAAAATGATACTGTGCAAAATTCTATTTTAAGTCGTGTTACAGAAAAAGGGAAAGCTAAAGCAATTTTTTGTTATGCATTTGGTGGTCCATGTTTTGCTGGTGGTCTTTTCATGTATAATTATTTTAAAGAATATTGTAGTAGTTATTGTTGGCATAATTCCGAAGAAGCCTATTATGGACAAATTAGAAATAAATCATTATATTATCATAATAAATCAACATTTTCGATGGAATAATATGAAGTTTTTCAAATTCATAAACTCTAAATGTAAAAAATTTATTAAGTTTTTATACAGATCTTATTTGAGTTTAATATGCAGAGTTACGATTGTTAATAAGGGTTTTCTAGATAGGTTACATGTCATGTTCATTAGAATTACTAGGTCCACTAGTATTATTTGTAAAAAATATTTGGTTTACAAAGTTCAATTTTTTAATAATAAAA
Source organism: Dentiscutata erythropus (assembly GCA_910591965.1). Lineage (NCBI taxonomy): Eukaryota > Fungi > Glomeromycota > Glomeromycetes > Diversisporales > Gigasporaceae > Dentiscutata > Dentiscutata erythropus. Next base: position 9,933 of record CAJVPY010006236.1, on the reverse strand, counting down.
TGATTTTGTAAGGTTATTCACAGAAAGAACTTTAGCTGGCTAAATAGACAAAGGTTAATTTTTACGATTAGCAAAGATGTTTTTTAAAGAAAGTAGTTGTCTATCCATTTATATTTAAGGATTCATCCAGAAAGTTATGCTATTCTTTGGTACTTCGATAGGTTTATTTACTTATTTAAAGGTTCCAAGCCTTATTTTATGAAATTTTCAAAATGACGTCCTCAATTTACTGATTCAGATTCAATAATTGAACTTAAATTAGCTTCAATATTTCAGGTACCGAATATTAGCTTAAAACATAATAAGTGACTTTGATGAAAAAATCATTGTTTAAAATATAGAAACAGGCTTTATCTGACACGCTCAGTTTCATTATTAAAGAATTATGGTATAACTAATATAGGTGTGGAAATAAAAGTTTCCTAATTTTATGTAATCGTAAGCAAATAAAATTAATTAAATTTTGTTATAATTCGTTATGTTGAAAGTTCTTTTTTTAATTAATAAATTTTAAATACAAGAAAACAAAAAATCTCTATATATTGTACCTATGAATACAGTAATCTTAATCACTACAATTTCTATTTCTAAGAAAATTCACAGTATCTATTTAAAAAGCTAAGCGGTATTACAAAAAATAAATAAAGAAACCAATATATATATATGAATTGTAAATATTGATACGTATAACGAATAAAATATTCGCAAACCGCATTTTTTGAATAGAACTTTGTAGTCTGTGACATCTATACTCATGCTGTGTATAATTCCTAACCTGTATGATTATGTTTTCCACTAGATTTATTTTCATTCCTCCAGAAATAAGTTATTGCCCGTGAAGTGGAAAATGACTGATTTATTTCACGGTTCTTTATATTTGTAATTAAGCTCTTTATTGCATCCTTTTAATTTAAAATTTTATTAAAAAAATTTGGTGAGTTTTTACGGACTTACCAATCAAAGTTAAACCAATATGATACAAAAAATACCAATTTAGTAAATAGGCATTTTAGAGATTACTCAATTTAAATAGAGATCTAAATTTTGATACAATTTCTTCCTAACGAGTTGCATATTCAAATTTTGAATCAAGTTATTACTGAAGCAATGTAAGTTATATTGTTAATTAAATTAAACTTATCAAAATTTATTATAAAAAATAATTTTGAGAATTTTTGCACATTGCGAACTGTTTGCAAAAGGTGGAATACATTTATTTCTTTGGTAATATACGAATTTTTATCTTTAAATTAAACCTGGATTAAAGTTTGAGGTAAATTAATTTATAAAGACAAATTCTAATAAATACGTATAATATATAGTAACTATATCTCACTAACAAAATTTTTTTTTAAAACTCACAATAAATCAATAATTCCAATACAACTAACACAGAATCACCTACATAGAATTCATGATTAAAACTAGTTTGACCTTAATCACATAGAAACCATAAATTGAGGCAAACTAATTTTTAACTATATATTGAGGTTTTCGAAATTGTGAGTAACCTTTTTAACAGAATTTTTTACAGTAAAAATCATGATAATTCTGATGTATTCTGATGCAAACTAACTCAATTACAGATAAATCACGACAGTTCCAATGAAAACTAACTCCATCTTAAGTATAATGCTACCTTAATATTAACTATGTATTATGGTGATATGTTTTGTAATAGTTTTTTTTACAGTAAAGATTATAATAATTCTAATACGAACTAATATGATCTTAATCACATAGACATCACGACAATTCCAATGCAAGCTAATTCAATTTTAACCATATATTATAATTATCAGGATATCAAGTAAGCTCTGCATAATCTTTTCCAATAAAATTTTCAATCCGAATTGGATTAAAGAAACGTAGACTTTGTCTAGCAAAAAATAGAATATTATAATTATTCATTAAGTTCAAAAGAGTATTTTAATTTTACTTTGTACGCTCGCTGCAATAGTAATTTAAGTTTTAGACTGTCCATGTACTTTCTGCCATGGATTGGTTATAATTCCCCATTTTTTATATAGCCATAATACTTTTCTTACCAGATTTTCACCAACATAAAGAAGGTTTACAACTTGCGCTACTGAATAATTATCATAATGTAGATATATTATATGGCACTAGATTGTAGTGAAAATTATCTTGTTAACACCAAAAATATCAATGTTTTTTAGCATTTGCAAAATATAGAAATTCATAAATGCGTTTTATATAAAAAACCCCTACTCGATTTAATAAAACGTAACATTAATGTCTATAAACAAAAAATTAGATCAAATCTTTAGTTACTGTCAAGAATAAAGTCATCAATTCTGAAATCCAGTAATCTACTGTCAATACTTGATTTAACATCAGTAAAGGAAATAAACTTGCTTCCACCGCTAAACATGCCTGTATATGATTTTTCAATATTTTCAAGTTTTATTTTTGATTTTTTCAATTCAGATAAATATTTTTGTCATTTTGCCATTTAATAAAAATTTCACAGAGTGTTTCGGCTGATGATCGGTTTTCAGGTTCTTTATCCCAACAATCTTTTATAAGTTTTATGTAACATCGTGGAACTTCTTCATTAATAGATGGGCGTAAATAATTATAACATATTTTTAATTGAAGCTGTTGTTTACTAAATTTATGATTATATAACACAGGCATCCCATATAAGATTTTCCACATTATTATTCCAAATGAATAGATGTCTGATTTTGTAGTATACAGTTGACCCATTAGAATTTCTGGAGCAATATATGGTATTATCCGGCACCTTACTATGATCGTACCAACAGAATAACTATATATTATTCCATAGGTACTATGTAACAACCTGTGTTTTTTTGACAAGGTTATTTTTATCGGTCTATATGAAAATCACATGATTTTCATTTAGACCAACCTTGTCATAAATATTCATTTAATACCAAATAGCCGGAAAATACAAATACATAAGTTTTTTTTTTTTTTTATAAAAAGCATTTGATTATATTTATTTTATTCAAATAACAAAAAATATATATTTAATTGTTCAAATAAAAAATTACATTAAAAATGATAATGAAAATGATAATGAACTTCTTTAATTTCTTTGTCATTATCGTTAAATTTTTTAATGTCTTGATAAGTCAAAGGTGAGAAATGATTTGAAATATTATTTAACGCTGGCCTTGCTTGAATTGAAGGTCTTGTGATGGCTTATTAATATTTGAAGGAACATTAGTAGATCGATCATTTGCCTTAAAAGGTGATTTGAACGGTGTATATAGCTTGGACTTTAATTTTTCCGATAGTCTTTCGGATGGCTTTTTAAATGATCTTTGGGATGGTTCCGGTGGTCTTTGAAATGGTTCTGGTGGTGGTCTTTGAGATAGTGCTAGTGGTGAGCTTTGAAATAGTGCTGGTAGTAGTCTTTGGGATGGTTCTAATAGTTCCGATGATGATCTTTGGGATGGTTCCGGTGATGGTCTTTGGGATGATTACATCAATAATTCATCATTCACTAATTCTGAAAGTGGTGGATTATTGAGCGGGTTGTTTATTGTATTTTAAATGTAAAAAAAAGAAAAAAAAAATCAATAAAAGAAAAAAAAAATGTCACATAATTAAATTTTAACATAATACCTTCATCATAATTATCTTCCTCGAAACTTGCATAATTTTGGGCGTTTCCAGGAAAATAGTCAAATTCTTTATATAGAATGTCGTCGAAATTCGGTGGAATTAGTATCGACGTATTCCGAAGCCTTTGTTTATCATTTGGGGTGCAGTAGGCCCAAATTCCTTCCCTACTGCAGTATGCCTTAATGAATGATTACAGATCTTACGGCCATTTTCAAGGTTTATTCCAGTTAGATTTGCTATTTTCAACATCATAGTATTTAATTTATTTGTTCCCATATGGGATTTATATCTATAAGTAAAAAAAAAAAAAAAAGATTAATAACAAATAATATAACAAAACAAACCAAGAAACAAACACTTTAAACCTTTTGCTGCCCATGTTGTTTCTAAAAAAAATATTTACAAGCATCCACATGATGAAAAAATATAAAATACAAGATATCATCAATCGGTTTAAAGTGATTATTTGCTTGATTAGGAGAAATGGGGATCTTTTGTGCAAAACTCTTTCCATATTTATTACATTTCAGTGCACCATTCTGATTGTTCTTTTCATGGTTGAAGATAAGATAAAGCCCACTATCGTCATGACAAGAAATGTCTCTAAACTTAATTCTTTTAACATCGCCACCACAAAGGCCACAAAGAAGTGACAACCAAAAAAAAAACTCACTGTGTTAAACCTTCATTGGTATAAACTTGCATTGTTTCATAACTTAATATCTGAGAAATTTCTTCTGCAGTTAATGGTGAGGCTTGATATGTTTCGCCCAAACCTTCATTTTGCAATTTTTTCATTTTGCTATCAAGCATCCTCAATGCCTTACTGAAATGATAAAATTCCATAACTTATACTGTGTTCTTTTAAGTAATAGGCTATGGAAGCATAGCAGTTGTGAATACTTTCTGCTTTGTAATTCTTTCCATCCATTCTCTTTAACCAGGTAAGAAACCTGCACAAAAAGTCATCTAATTCCATTAGTGACTCTATTTAATTAATCTTTTTTTCATATTTTATAGTCTCTCAGAATCTGTCGACAGAACTTAACCACTTAAAAATACACTTATCTGTGTTCTCCACACACAAGAGCCTTTGTAATTCAAGAATTTCTGCTTTGGTTGGTGTAATATTCCTGTTTTTTGCACTTATTTTTTTTTAAAAAAAGGATCAAAAAGATTGATAATGATAGGAAAAAAAGATTGATTCAATTACTAAAATAAGAAGTCAAAATTCTTTATATAGAAAAAGTTTAAACTAGAAATTTAATAAATTACATAGTTATACAGGTTGTATATTGTACCCATGAAATAATCTTGTTATTTAATGGTATCATTGAATTTGGGGTATTTCATAGATTAATAGTAAACCACATGGCCTTCGTCCACATGATTTTACTCTTAATCTATGAAATACCCCATATTCACTGATATCTATTAAATACCAAGAATATAAAAATTAAACCTCCTGATTAGTGTGGGTCTTGAAAACTTCAGAAATCTGGAAAATATTATGAATTCCCATGACATAGTGATCTGCAACTGTTCACACCTTTTTGAAAACAGCCATAAATGATTGTGATTAACTCTTGAAATATTGATATAAAGATAATAGAATTAAACTTCATACTCACACTGGTAATTTATTAAACAATTAAATAATTATATAGTTAACCTCAAAATATCAACATGAAAATGAATATAATTAAACTTCATACTCATACTGGTAATTCATTGAACAATTAAATGATTATAGTTAATCTCTATTTTCTTGAAATATCAATGCTAACATAAATAGAAGTAAACTTGATACTCACACTGGTAATTTATTGAACAATTAAATAATTGCGATTAACTCTCTATTTTTTAAGATATTGATGTAAAATGAGTGAATTAAACTTTATACTCACTCTGGTAATTTATTGAACAATTAAATGATTAGGTTAATTATACATTGTCCTGAAACACAATTGTTAAAGCAAACAATTAAATTTCATACTTATAAAATTAAATTTCATACACACTCTAGTAATTTATTGAATGATTTAATGATTACAATTAATCATATATTCTCTTGAAAATAATCATTAAAGCGAACAGAATTAAACTTAATACTCACCTTGTATTACATGTATGTTATATAAAGTTGAACACAACTATCACTTCATATTACATGTAATCGTAATGGTATATGTATTGACTTTAATCTTATCTGTTATGTTATTTACTGCAATTTGCATATATGATGTAATTAAACGAACAAAAAAAATATATAAAAACCTGGTAGATAAAACCTGTTTCTCAAAAACACACTATTATTATAGATTATTTGGCACCATTATTATAGAAAAGGATTATTCAGTATGTATATATATATAACTTATAAGCAAAACTCTTACTCATTATGTTAATTGTGAATAATTATAGTATGTACTAAAAACTTGTTGGAATGATCATTAACAGGATTTACAAATGTTGCTGTAGAATATTTACTTATATCAATCATAAAAATTCTTATATGTAGTTCATAGGCAGACTTTTATATGATTGGCTGTTTAAATCAATTTAATTTTATATTATTTATACAGTTTAAAATACTTTTTAAAAAAAGAAAACTACAAAGAATAAGTATATAGAAAGTTTTATTAGGGTTGTAGGACTCCACTATTAAAAATAATCAAAATTCTTTTTTATTTTAAAGAAGTTAGCATGGTGATAACCTAATTTTAAGAAGTCGCTATTATGCTAACTTCTTTAAAACGAAAAAGAATTTTGATTATTTTTAATATTAGAGTTCTACAACCCTAATAAAACTTTCTATATACTTCTTTTTTGTTTATTCTTTATAGTTTACTTTTTTTTTAAAAAAGTACTTTAAACTGTATAAATAATGTAAAATTAATTTAATTTAAACAGCCAATTATACAAAAATCTGCCTATGACATGTATGTATGAATATATGTTATCTGTTATACACACATATGCATAGATATTATGTAATTGCATTGCAGATCAAAAACTTCACCTAGTAACTAATAGATTAATTGACAACCACATCATAGAAAAAGATTATTTGGCACCATTATCCCAACACTAAGGATATAGTTTAAGTAATATGCATATTATAATTGCCTTTAAAATCTTCTTCTAATAATTTTGGTACATAAGAGCCTTTATGGATATCATGAGAAAGCAACTTCTATGAGTTATTATAATCAACTAACGTATATGTAAATCTTATCAGTTATCAGTTATAGCATGTACTGTATATTGTGAGAGGGTAAATGAACCCTACTAGTTCTATTTTAGGGTTATAGTCGGTAATAATCCCGAATTATTGGTACAGATAGCACAAATCATTAGAAATTCTGGTTATCCAATAGATCTTAGAAATTCTACTAGATAACAAAAATAAGTTTTTATTCTTGTTATTTATTAGATAGCAAAAATAACATAGCATTCAAAGAATTCTTCTATATGTAAAAACAATTATATAAGGAGCACTTTTTCTTTCAATAAAAAATAACTCTATGGAGTTTTATAACTCTTCAACTTCAAAGTCCCTGTAGTAGAAGTTGTTTTCTAATAAATTACTTCTTCTGACCCAAAGTCGACCCAACTGAAATCGGTACATCCATAAGAAGTATCCCAAAACTATAGTTAAAACTAAAAGTCTTGACTCAATTAAATAAATACAAAGAACCAAAACCCATATTCAATATCCTTATAAGTAAAATACTTAATGTATTGTTATCACTAATTAGTACAACAATACAATTAGTGATTAAAGCCTTATTACGTATTAATTGCATTGATCAACATAAATTACTTGTGACTACCAGCAAATTAGAAACCCGATCACTGCAGATACAATTACCCGTAATGTAAATACTGGACTAGTAAATTAAGCCTCAGATCTATGATACCTATAATACACAAAACTGAATACCGCAGCTGTAATTCTAGTGATATCCACATGATACACGTGATGATCGTTAAGAATCTTAACAATCATATTGAAACTTGAAATATACAAAATCTTGAATTAAAAAAAAGGACCATAATTATCTTCTGGCCCAAGTCTATTAATCAACATTAAAAGTATAATTTTGGTTTATACTTATCTTAACCACCAAATACACTGCAGCAAGACTCGACAAGACTTTGAAACTTAGACCAAGTCTCTCCACACCTCTTTCAGCCTGACAATTCAAAGTCTTAAGGGTCTTTGGATTGTAAATTAGAGATTGTAGTATTTAGATTTAGTTAGTTTAGGTTTTAAAGTTATAAGTTACACTTTTTCAGTATACGTATGTAAAACTTATAAACAAAGCCTTACTTATTATGTTACAAAAAACTTGTCATGATGATCATTAACAGGATTCACAAGTGTTGTGTTGCTATAGAACCTTTACTTGTTATGTCAATCATGAAAATCCTTACGATTGTAAGTATTAACACCTTATTTTAAAATAAAGTTTTGAGAATAAAATCACAGGTTCATATACGTATATACAAATATCGATATATAATCTGTTATGCACACATATGCATAGATATTATGTAATTGCATTGCAAATCGTAAGCAAATCAAAAATATCACCCCATTACTAATAGATTAATCGGCACCCACATCATAGAAAAGTTATTTGACACCGTTATCCCCCAACTATGCCTTATTATGAGGATATAGTATAATTTGTTAACCATAACGACATTCAACTCATATTTTTTATTACTTTAACAGGTTTTTGTTAGAGGCCCAATCCAGATAAATCTGTTATCCATTTATCCGTATCTGGATTATTTAGATAATTCAGATTAGATAAATAGATCCGATATCTGGATAATCTGATTGATATTCTTCGAATATCAATAGTAAACAGATATCCGCTATCTGTTATCCAATAATTATTCAGATAAAAGTTACCCAGATTGGACTTCTAGTTTTTGTCTCAATTAAAGTGAATGATGATCATTTATAAAAATGTGCTTTTTATATTATTGTTCTTGGATTTGTTGTCAACTGTCTTCAAAATTGTTAATGGTTTATCCGAAGCCAGTTTTAGCTGCAACTGTTAGTTTCTTAGTTTTTGAACCATAACTTGTGTGATGACTAGAGCATGACTTGAGCCTTGGCTCAAGCTGTAGTAGACAATTCTGTACCGATGCAGTAGCATTGTATTAAATATTATTACGTAACTACGGTAACAATGATTTTAAAGCAATATAGCATTTAAAAAAATAGAGGTCCAATTCGGATAAATCTGTCATCCATTTAACCGTATCTGAATTATCTGGACTGGACCTCTACAAAGAAGCCATACAAGTCTAAAAATCTTTAATAATCTGAAATTGGTCTATAAAACACTTCGTCAATCAATATACTGATTAATTCGTATTGATTTAAAATACTCTCAAGCACATAATTAATAGGTCAAAACTCAATTTCTAATTTGTGGAAAGTAGTTTAACTGGTAAGTAGTTCATTATCTCAATGAAAAAAAAGCTGAAACCGCCTTTTTTTGTTATAGACTTGTTCTGATTGGCTAAAATTTTTTATCAGCATTTTGTGATATGAATTTTTAGCAAAATTATAGCAAGGGTTACCTCAATAATCGTAGCACCTTATGCACGATCTCAGTAACTAGCCAATCACATTGAGAGCACCCTTAGTCTCTAAGTTTAGCAATTATTTATTGGTTTAATTGATCTAAGTATTTAATATGAGCTGTTTACCTCTCATTTAGCTTCTTATCCATATTAGTCTATATGAGTGTCATCAAAAGAAAACCCAACAATCTAAAAATAGATCACATAAATCACTTATGAATTTCATAATGAACTATGTGATTTATTTTTAGATTGTTGGGTTTTCTTTTGACAACACTCATATAATTATTACCTGCAACATTTCTAATTATGCAGATTTGTACAGTATTGGGTGTGAAATACTCTATTTTTAATATTTACTCTGGCATTATGTATTATTAGGGTTAGCATTAGTGAATTGGTATACTATGCTTTTTAAAGTGGTATTTCTACACTCTATACTATATACTAAATATATCAAAAATCTTATGACATTGTTTGTTTAAATTATAGTGTCTCATATTAATATAGTTATGCTATATTTAGTTGTATACCCGATATTTATTTATCTGAATTCAAAGCTATATATAATTATTCTGTGTTGGAGTTGTTCAACATTTTCTAAATTAAGCTTATATTCATCTGTTTCTGGTTTAGTGCATGCAGCTACTTATTATTATTATTATTATTTTTTTTTTTTTTTTTTTTTTTTTTTTTTTTTTA